>BQNB010006363.1:1557-97870 GCA_026074375.1 Tanacetum coccineum | reverse complement strand
TTTTACCTTAAACTTTTACCATTTTTACCTTAAACCTTATTTTAATTAAAAATTACTACACAATAACTAAACAAAAAAAATTATATTTACCCACCAATTTTAAGCCCAAAACCTGCCACCCTTAGTAAACACACACACTTTATTTTTTTTTTAACCCAAAACATCAAACACACACACTTCTCCCTACATGCAAATCTATATGAAACCCACCTCCCTTCTTCCCCCCTTGGTTGCCACCAACGACCACCACCACTACACCATCACCACCAAAACTTTATTGCTCATTTTATGCACCACAACATCATTCTTATACTCCTTGCAAAGTTTGGTGGATCATCGAAGATTTTAAACACTTTCTTGTTTGATTTTACTTGAAGATTTTGATTGGGGTTTTATTTTAACAGGGGTTTATCTTGTATTTTAGGTAAATAGAAGCTTTGTATTGAAGATTTTGGGTTTCTTGGGTTGTTCGAAATCAGCCCCTAGGCTAAGTGGGTTTATGTTTGGTTTTGCTCTTGATTTGTTGTTGCTTGGATCTTGGTAAGATTATATTCATTGTTTTTACTTTTGTTTTTTATTTTTTAGTCCATGAAATTGCATGTTAGATTCTGGAAATTTGAAGTGTTTTGTGATTGTTGATGTGTTAATCAATCATGTATGGCATTGTTAAGAGTTTTGTGGTGATTGGATTGACGTTTGGATGGATTTTGGATGAGTTCTTAGGTATGGAATTAGACCAGCAGGTTGTAGCTTTATTTACGAATGTATTCTGGTCTTACCAGACCTGGGAGTTTTGATATATTGGTAGGCATAGATCTTAAGTACATGTGGCTAATTGGATGGAATTTTATCTCCTTTGAATGAGTGAGATAGGACCATTTTATCAAAACGTGTCGCATCAGACCTAGTCATAGAAAATAGGACATAAGTCAAGTTTTTTTTGCAAAACTTTTGTAAAATAATCATGTTCTTAGTAGAGGACATTTTTGTGGATCAATCAATTGGTTCAATTAAAAAGCACTTCGTTGTTTCAAAATGGTCCGTTTTTGTAAGCCGCAAAATGTGTCACTCTTTGATTGGGACTGTTTTGAAATGTTGGATAGATTTGAGTGTATAGGAAAACATTTAACTTGGGAAGTTCTGGGAAAATCAATATTTACCTAGATATGTGTCTTAGATATGTGTAGCCGTTTGGATGGAGCGTTAACTAATCTGGATGGTTGAGATATGGGCATTTTACTAAAATGGGTGATTTTGTGCAATCTGAATTTGAAACCTTAATAAGTCCAAAATTTTGTAAACTAACACCCAAATTAGTAAAACTGTAGCTTTTAGGTATCGAGTCAACTTAAATTTTTCCGCGCATTTTATCCTCATCGGATGTACGGTCTAGGAGATATGTTAAAAATGGTAAAGGCATAAATTTCAGAAAATGACCTGCACTTGTATTAAAGGGTAAATTAGTAATTTCACTTAGGTTATGGAACTTTTTGGACAGCGGAGCCTACATTTATGGAAAATAGACTCGTGATGCAACCTGTACGCGGAAACCACATGTTTATATCTATTACAAATTTTAAATGACACGCTTTCAAAAATGGGTAAATTTAAGAAGTTTCGTAAATAAATGGTATAGTTAGAAGTAAGACTAAGGTAGAGACTTGTTGAAGTTAGCGGTTAAGATGCAAGCTTTAGACGCCTTAGAAGACACATTATTTTAGATTGATACTTGTGTTTTGAGTAAGCTCGACTTATACAAATTAGGACGCAATGCCATACTTGTTTCGTCAAATAAAAATGTTTTATACAATTTTCCTTTCTATTTCATTTCAAATCGTGTGAGTATTTGTTGGTTAATTTTTCTAAGTCACGCCTTTTATTTTAGGTTGCACTAAGGGTGTCCGATTAATTCAGCTCATATCTTATTAATTTTGCCGAATCGCTTGAGGTGAGTTCATAACCCTCCTTTTAATACTTACTTGTTTTCCTAAAATTTCAAGGGGAGATTTCATGCTATGTTTTAAATTTTGAACGCAAGTACTTTATACTGTATGCTATCCTGATTATTGCCTGATATTAATGCCTAAGTCCCTTCTTTGCTACTTAAGTCTACTATTTCTCATGAATCGTTAGTTGCTATTGTAGTAAGCGTGAGTGTTGTGGATAGATCTATCGGGACTAACAATACCCATCCGAATTTATGGTTTCTATATAACCATGTGGCGCATTTAACATTTAAGGTATCCTTGGGGTTATTGGCAGAATACCCTAATTTTATTAGGGAAAAAATCTTGTTAAGGTTTCGGTGTCATGAGTTTAGTGCATTAATAGTTTCTTTGACATGAACTCGTTTCATTGTCACCATTTACTTAAATCTTGCGTTCATTCATTTTACTTATATAAACATATGGATTCACTCAACAATTTGTTAACTTTTTAGCATGTTTAAATCTCAGGTCCAAAGGTGTGATTTCTGGATGGGAGCCACGTGGAGATGTTGAAGATGGATTCTGTGTTTTCCTTTATTCGATGCAAACTCTCAAACCTGTCTCACTAAACTAATATTATCTTTTGAACTATGTTGTTGGTTAAACTTATGAATGTTGTAAACTTTTATGTCATTTTGTAAAGTGTTGGGACCAAAACTGAAACTCTGATCTTTTATGATGCATGAATGATAAATTGTAAAACATCTTCTTTCAAGGCGTTCCTATTACCTTGGACTGCTGTTTATGAGTCGCCAACCCTATATAGTTACGTCTCCGTTGTTGTTAGATTTTGGGGGTGTGACAGATTGGTATCAGGAGCCAATGTTATAGGGAACTGGGTCATTTTTCAAAACCTAGTCTATAACCAAAATTTAAAATTTCCTTTCTTCATTTTCAAATTACAGAATCCTTCATCGCTATCCGATATACGCGCGCCCAGCTCTCTGAATCCTTATTTACTTTTCCGATTAATATTATTGTATTATATTATAATTATATATAATACTTGGCTTTAATTATGATCTTTCACGTCTATCTTTTGGTGTATTGCTATTTATTTATATCGGTCAATTATATAAGTATTGACCATTATGGTTAACGATGTTTATTTATAAAAGCATCTCCGTTTAATTTATAAAATTTTAATTTTATAAATGATTTAAATAAAATGTGCTTATTATTAATGCATATTTTCTCTATTGTTGTTACATCATTCTCCTATTTCATTTCTTGATTATTATCATGGTGAAATTTAACCTTGTGACTACGTAAATTCATAATAGAATTGCATATTGTGTTGATGATTAATTCATGATTATGTATATTGATCCGAAGCAATTTTACGTATTTCATAATATATCAAGAGTTATTTTATAGAATTTTACAAATAATCCTTGAGACAAAGATTTAAAGGACAATTTAAACACAAAAATATATAATATAATACGTTTAACCGGTAAGTTGATTACCGGTCGTATCCTAAGAAATGTGAATTATACTTCGATTTAGTTTGGAACTATGTTATGATAATTTTCAACTTTTTTGATTGTTTTCTATGCTAAAAACAATTAAAACAATTAAATGCAAGTAAAATAACTAAACACGCGGACGAAAAACGGAAATGACAAAATAAACCCTAATTAGCACCTTAACCTAGAATTTGAATTAATAATCTAATTCTATGAGTAAAAATAAAGGGATTTGCAAATCTTGAAAACTTAACGACAGTCAAACGAATAACGGGAATCGAAAACCGAGCCCTAAAAGTTAAAATGCTCAAAACTAAACCTACGAGAGTCAAACTAATTTTCCTACGTTCTAAATGATAAAAGAAAATTTTCTAAAAAAGATTTATATTTTTTTGATTATTTTTCTATTTTTTATGATTTTTTAAAGTTTTTAATGAAAATAAATGTTTAAAAATACTAAAATTGAACTTTAAAATTTCTAGAAAAATTACATAAATTAGCTTATGTATTTTAAAAATAGAAAAAATTTAAGTCGAGATCACAGCTTATTAAATAAGACACGAATCAAGGCTGAAAGTTATACGGCCTTTATTGGGCCAAAACGAGTACAAGAATTAAATAAAAGGAAATGCTCTTGGATGAGCTATGTAGCAAACGGTAAATGCATTGATGTTGTGTGGGTGAGGGTGGTAAAGTCGGGGTTACCCCTTTTTTTTTATTTTTGAAAACTCAAAAGAACAAAGTTGTAGAGGACAACTTTCTAAGCTACTTTAATAAAGAAACTATAAGCTGAAACTCAAAAATAAGCTCAAAAACAGCTTATGAAGCTGCTGCCTCAGAAAGTGAGCTTTTGAGCTCCAAAAAGCTAATTTTCACTTATAAGCTTGCACACAACTCATTTTAAGCTCAAATTTAAAAACAAAAACTGTCCTAGAAAGCTAAATGATGTATAGTATCTAAATTTGAAAAGCTACTTAAGCTAAAAACACTATAAGCTATCTAAATTAGATGATCTAAGAGGCTAACTTAGAAATTTTGACTAAAAACTCAAAATCTATTTAAGCTATAAATGACCACATATATGCTATGAAAGAAGATGAGCTTTTCGAACTTATCCTACTACCTTATAAGCTATAATTATCAACCTAAAATGGATCTTATAAGCTAAAAATCTATTTTAAAAGCTAAAGTTAAGTTACTACTGTTTTTGGTTTTTTAAGGATTTTTAAAAACTTTAAAAGCTAATGTACCCTAGTAATTAAGCTAGAAATTGAAAATTAACTTTTAAACTAACTAGTCCTATATCTAAACTATGAGCCTACTCAATTTTAAAACCTAAAACTTATTTAAACTAGCTTAAATGCAAATGAAAAGGAAAACAATAGTAACTGCAGTTACTACTGCTGATGCAATTGACCAAAGGGACAAAAAAGTTTGCAGTAATCTAAGTTGGTTTAATTTACTCTTGACACACTAAGGAGTGTGTCTAAACTCTTAAAAAGCAATTACCAAGCCTAGAAATGTAGGTTCAAATTTTCTTACTAGCTAGGGGATTGAAAACTCCCCTGTGCAGGAACAAAAAGATAAAGCTCAAAATGATATTAAGCTTAAACTAATCCTACAAACTTGCTAAAATCCTAATCAAATTTGAAAATCAAACTAACCAAAATAAATTGCACAATTCAGTTTGACTTTAAGAGGTCAAACTACATTAATCCAAACACCCCTTTATATTTAGACAAATTTCAATTTAGCTTGGAGATTTAAAATCTAGTTAACAAAACTTATTAACCAGATTATGCACAACTTATAATAAGCCTAATGAGCAATCCTAAGCATTCAATATGCCATAAACAATAATCTACACTAATTGAATTATTATTTTTGGATTTTTAGACAGATTATGAAATACTAAGATCTACACTATATTAGCTAAAAGCAGATAAAAAGACATGAATAATAAGCACATTAAGACAATATAAAGGACAAATAAGCAACTAGATAGCATATTAAGCAATTGATAAGCAAATAAGCAAAGCTTCACTATTAATATTTTAAGATAGAAAGAAATGAAGACTTATTTAGTGGCTTAGCAATACAAAGGCGTTAAGGCGCTCAATGAGCTTATCATTAGCTCTGGTTCGTATCAAGGATAGCGGTAAAGTCATGGAAGTCATCTTTGCTAGCTTCCCTTCCATAAGCTTCTAAATCCAATAATCCAAGGTAATTAGCTGATTTTAAGGTTTAAGTTATTAAATGGAACAATGTAGCTCAATCACAAGCTTATAGACTTGTGAGAGCTTATATGATCTTTATGAATCTCGCTACACTATCACTAGAGCTCTATAGAGAGCTTCATAACACTTTTTAAAAGAGAACTTAACTTTTATTAAGCTGAAAAGCTGATTTAATTATTTAAAAGAAATTTACAAGAGATTTAATGATAAATACATTAAGACTTAACACTAAAGCTAAGCTAAATTTTACTAAACTCTAAAAGTAAAAAAAGTAGTCGTGTGTAGTGTGGAAGTGTGAGTCTATTTATAGCTCGCCAAAGAAGATTCTAGCCCCAAAGTTTGTTAGATCCTCTTCCCTACCTTCTCCCCCCCCCCTTCCCCCCTCTCCCTCTTCTTCCCACCCCCCTCTTTTCCCCCCTTTCAATCTAAACATTCTTTTTCTTTAATCATTGGAAACACCATCTCATTCGTTAGATCACTTTGGTAATCACACGGATTGCCAACGTGGCAATCCGTGTGATGTGACACTTTGTGTTTCTTCTGAGTGTGATTCTAGTGTTGAATCCCATCTCTCTTGTGCTTTCTCACTTTAGCCGTGATCCTCACTTTGTGGGTTTGGCAATAGGCTGCGTTTTGATGATGGACTTCTCTGCAGCGTGTACTTTAACACTTTGAATTTTCCAATCTTAGCTTTAATTGTAAAACCCCTTTGATTTTGACCCGTGGGTACAAGTAGAGACTTGAATAGTAAAAACTCTTTTAACCGCTCTTTTTCTCCTCCCCTATTAGGATTGTTTGGACCGGGTACAAATCTTATTTGACTTGGGTTTGGGCGATGTTGGTTATAAAAGACAAAAAAATGGGCATCGGGCTTTGGTTGTTAGATTAGTTATAATAAAAAGTTTAACGGGTGTTAACTTCTATTAATAGAAGTTAACACCGTTAGGCTTTAAGGGCTATTTTTGCAATATGGATTATCTTGAGGGCTGATTTGGGAAATTTTGATGGGTTTGGTCTTGTTGTGACTTTGACCAAGGGTTGACTAAGGGTTGACCACTGCTGACTTTTTGACCTTTTTATAGAAAACTTCTGGCTCTTTGTGTGCTCTTCCGTTCCCATGTTCGTGTGTTGCCCGGTGTAACCGTTTCTTGCGGGTTTTTTGCTTATCCGCACCTACACAATAACAAGACAAAACAAGCAATATTATAAGATTTTTAGCACAATTTTTGTCTTTTTTAGGGTATATTTTGATATAAAATGGATATTGTTTTCAACAACATTTATATTTACCATTTCTTCATATCTTCATTTTCTCTCAATGATTATCATGTACTAACGAACTTAAAATATCTTACAAATTCTCACTAAATTATGTATTTATGTTGCCGTTAAAATCACACACCATAGAAGAATAAACCGATTTGTGTTGAGTGGATTTACCAAACGTCGTATTTTCTTTTTTTCTACGTGCGATTTAAAGAATGGCTCAACCGTAGGGACAAGGGTGAGTTCGATGGGGCCGATTGAACATATCATTGATCAGGCGAGTTACCTAATGTATTGAAGGCACTCGCTATATACGGGAAAGGACTGCGTGTGACTCGAGGACTCGATGGGATCAAGTGCACATCAGGAGCAAAGGTAGTAAAGGTTGTTAAAAACAAAAGGAAATGGGAAAATGGTTATGACAACAAAGCAAACAACAAAAGGTCGATAAACTTGCGCTGCTAGTCCAAATAACAAGAGAGGTTATGCTGGGAAATTGCCGTCCTGCAACAAATGTAAATTACATCACGCTGGCACATGCCCTATTAAGTGCAAAAAGTGTCAAAAGGTTGGTCATCATAAGAAAGACTGTCGAGTTAGGGCCTCTGCCACAGGTTGCAATTCGAAACCTGCAATAACCTGCTATGGATGTGGTGAACAAGGTCATTACAAGAATAGGTGCCCACGGGTGAAGAATCAGAAGCATTGCAACCAGAAGGAAAAGAAGGGAAAGGCTTGCCGGGACACTCGTTCCAGCACATATAACGTTAATGTATAAGGTGAGATCTTTTCTCTTTGCATAATAAGGCCCAAGTCGAAGATACCCTAGGACTATATCCCCCTAAGAAAACATTTATTAGTATTTTCCTATGAATTTCGTTGAATCGTTGGATGTTTTAATTTTAATGTTTCCATAAAATATCGTCTCATGGCGATTCCGTTGGCTCCATTTCGATACTCTGCTATATCATGCAAGCTACTCTATAAATAGTCATTATCTTGTAAACATTTTATAACCATCCTATAAACTATTTTGTTATCATCATGTGATCTATTTTGCGGTCATCCTACAAACATTCTTAATGCCACCTCATAAACTGCTTAGTCCTCATTATATATGAGTATTTTAGTACAATATAAATCCATTTGATACTATTTTATACATTCTTTGGTTTGACGAAAATGAGCATGTTATTGTTAGTCCTTAATTATACATAGCCTGATCACATATGTATAATTCAGAAATTACCATTTTATGCCGAGAAAAGTCATCTTAAAAATCTATCAAAATCAAATTCTGTTTATAATTCGGAGTAACAAAATTTTGCGTATATATGTATATAAATATCGCAAGTACCTTCGCCTTTACTCGAAGGCGCCAACAGTTTTCATAGACCCAATAAACCGCGTCTGCAAGCCTCATCTGGACAAGTTTGTCATTTGTTTTTCGTCAGATAACCCTGAACTACTCAAGGACCAAGGAAATCACATAATCTACCAAAAAGTTAATTCTATGTTGCTAAGGAGGTTGTACGCGAATTTCCAAGGTGTGAATTTTGGTTACAAGAAGTCCAGTTCCTAGAACACGTGGTCAACCAAGATGGTATGCATGTTGAAAACTAGCAAAGTGGGTCAGTTAAGACTGGAATACCCCGAGTCACCCACAGAAGATCGTTTATTTTAAGATTGGCAGGGTTATTCCGTAGGTTTATTGAGAATTCTCCAAGTCGCAAGCCTCTACCTGTTGGACTCAAGAAGGAATAAAGACACTATGTGTGGGGCGATAAGCAAGAAGAAGCCTTTCATATTCTAAAATAGAAGTTATGTAATACTCCTGTGTTAGCACTCCTCGATGGGCCAAACAACTTTATGGTCTATTATGATGCATCAAACCAAGGGTTTGGGTGTGTGTTGATGCAGCGAGGCAAGGTGATTGCTTATGCATCAAGACAATTGACGATACATAAGAAGAACTTTACCACCCACGACTTGGAATTAGGTGCGGTAGTGTTTGCACTTAAGATCTAGAGACATTATCTTTCTGGGAGGAAAAGTGTTATCTACACCGACCACAAGAGTCTGCAGTACATATTTGATCAGAAGGAGTTGAATATGCATTAAAAGCGGTGGATTGAACTACTCAGCGACTACGAATGTGAAATCAAATACCATCCAGGCAGGCATATGTAGTGGCGGATGTAGAGTATGAAAGGATGACTTAAGCCGAGACGGGTGGTTGCTATGAGCATGACTTATAATTTTAGCCTCAAGATAAAGACTTTGGGAATAACAAGAGAAGCTTCAAGACTCAATGCTACTGCTGAGTGTCTTTAAGGATTAGATACTCAGTTTGAAAAATGGGGTGACAAGGGAATTTACTTCGTTGAATGGATCTGGATTCCATCAGTTGGAGGTAAAAGGAAGTTAATAATGGATGAAGCTCACACTTCTAAATACTCAGTACACTCGGGAGCAAACAAAATGTACTATGATTTGAGGGGCTTGTATTGGTGGTCTGGCATGAAGAAAGACATTGCTGAATACGTTAGCAGATGCCTAACATACTCTAAGATTAAGGCAGAACATCATAAGCCCTCAGGACTACTTCAGTAACCTAAAATTCCTGAGTGTAAATGGGAGAACATCACTATGGACTTGGTCACGAGGTTACCTAGAAGCAGTAGTGGATATGATGTGATTTGGGTTATTATGGATAGATTGACTTGTTGCTCATTTTTAGAGATTTTCACGAAGATTTCAAAATGGAGAGGTTAGCAAGAATCTACATCAATGAGATTGTAGCAAGACACGGCATGCCTGTGTCAATCATTTCAGATCGTGATGGCTGATTCTCGTCACCCTTCTGGCGAGCTCTTCAAAAGACGTTGGGTACAATATTAGACATGAGTACGACTTACCATCCTCAGACCGATCGTCAGAGTGAGCGTACTATTCAGATATTAGGGGATATGCTGAGGGCATGTGTTATGGACTTTAGAGGCAGTTGGGATACTCACCTTCCGTTGGTTGAGTTTTCTTATAACAACAGTTACCACAAGAGCATTAAATGTGCACCTTTTGAAGCACTGTACGGGCGTAAGTGTAGGTCACCAGTAATATGGGCAGAAGTAGGTGAAAGTCAGTTAATTGGGCTTGAAATTGTTCAGGAGACCACGAAGAAGATTATGCAAATCAAGGAGAGGTTAAAAATGGCGTGGGATCGCCAGAAAAGTTATGCTGATAAGAAGCGTAAACCTCTTGAATCCAATGTCGGTGACCGTGTGCTACTCAAAGTATCTCCATGGAAAGGAGTGGTCCGATTTGGTAAGAAAGGAAAGCTAGCACCACGGTATGTGGGACTGTTTGAAATAGTGGAGTGTGTTGGACTGGTAGCTTATCGGCTGAAGTTACCCCAGGAGCTGAGCTGTATTCACGACACATTTCATGTGTCGAACCTCAAGAAGTACTTAGCTGAGCCAGATATTCAAGTGCCTTTGGAAGAAATAGAGATTGATGATAATCTACGTTTTGTCGAAGAACCCATTGAGATCGTGGCTCGGGATGTGAAAAAGCTTAAGAGAAGAAGAATTCTTTTAGTTAAAGTTCGTTGGAACTCTCGACAAAGAGCTGAATTTACTTGGGAGCGAGAAGATTAATTCAAAGCCAAGTACCGGCACCTTTCGCTACCTCATCGTCTGCTGCTGTCGCCAGTTGAACTCTGGGGACCAGAGTTCCCTTAGGGGGATCGACTGTGAGATTTCGTAAATTTAGGTAAATAAATTAATTATATTTTAACCTTATTTTTACCTTGAGTAAAATTTTACTTTTACTTTTACCCGATTCGGCAAATTTCGCGTTTCTAGCTAAGTTTGAGTCGTGTTTGAGATTTTATTTCGTCTAAGTGTTTATCGTAGTTTAATATTTCTATTGTTCACCCTTAAGGTTTTACAATCTTTATTTTTCGCATTTTAAATTTTACCTTGCGTTTTTGCCAAACTTTGCCAAACCTCACGTTTTACCTTAAATTTTTACCATTTTTACCTTAAACCTTATTTTAATTAAACATTACTACACAATAACTAAACAAAAAAAATTATATTTACCCACCCATTTTAAGCCCAAAACCGGCCACCCTTGGTAAACACACACACTTTATTTTCTTTTAAAAAACCCAAAACACCAAACTCACACACACTTCTTCCTACATGCAAATCTAGATGAAACCCACCTCCCTTCTTCCCCCCTTAGATGCCACCACGCACACCACTACACATCACACAAAAACTTTCTTAGTCATTTTAATGCACCACAAACAATCATTTTATACTCCTTGTAAAGAGTTTGGTGTGATGGATCGATGATTTAAACACTTTCTTGTTGACTTTTTCTAAAATTTTGATTGGGGTTTATTGTTTAACAAGTGGGTATCATTATTTTGGATAAATAGAATGCTTTGTATTGAAGGTTTTAGGTTGCTTGGGTTGTTCGAAATCAGCCCCTAGGCTAAGTGGATTTGTGTTTGGTTTCGCTCTAGATTTGTTGTTGCTTGGATCCTGGTAATATTATATTCATTGTTTTTACTTTTGTTTTTGATTTTCTTTTGATTTTTGGTCCATGCAATTGCATGTTGGATTTTGGAAATTTGTAGTGTTTAGTGATTGTTGATGTGTTAATCATTTATGTATGGCAGTGTTTAGAGTTTTGTGGTGATTGGATTGACGTTTGGATGGATTTTGGATGAGTTCTTAGGTATGGAATTAGACTAGCAGGTTGTGGCTTTATTTACTAATGGTATTTTGGTCTACAGACATGGGGAGTTTTTTGATTTATTGGTAGAAATAGATCTTGAGTAATGTGTCTAATTGATGATTTTATTCCTCCGGTTGAGTGAGATACCGGCGTTTTACCAAAAACGTGTCGAATCAGACCTTGTAGTAGGGAAAAATGAAGACTAAGTACAGGTTTTTTGTGCAAACCTTTGTAAAATAAATCTTGTTCTCAGTAAGATAACCTTTAAGTAGGATCAAATCCAATTTGGTTTCACTTAAAAATCACCCGGTAGTTTTCGAAATACGTCGTTTCTTAAGCCGTAAAATGTGTCACTCTTTATTTGGGACTGTTTTGAGAGGATGGATAGATTTGAGTGTATAGGAAATTTTTTGACTTGGGAAGTTCTGGGAAAATTAATAGTGACCTAGGTATGTGTCTCAGGTACGTATAGCCGTTTGGTTGGAGCGTTAACTAATCCGGATGATTGAGATATGGTCATTTTACTAAAACGGGTCATTTTGCGCAACCTGAATTTGAAACCTTAATAAGTCCAAAATTTTGTATACTAACACCCAAATTAGTAAAACGATGGATTCTAGGTATCGAATCAACTTAAACTTTTCCGTGTATTTCACCCTCATCAGATGTATGGTCTAGGAGATATGTTAAAAATGATAAAGGCGTAAATTTCAGAAAATGACCTGCACTTGTATTAAAGGGTAAATTAGTAATTGCACTTTGGTTCTGGAACTTTTTAGACAGCGGGGCCCACATTTATGGAAAAATATACTCGTGATGCAACCTGTACGCGAAAACCACATGTTTATATCTATTACGGATTTTAAATGACACGCTTTCAAAAATGGGTAAATTTCAAAATTTTCGTAAATAAATGGTATAGTTAGAAGTAAGACTAAGGTAGAGACTTGTTGAAGTTAGCGGTTAAGATGCAAGCTTTAGACGCCTTAGAAGACACATTATTTCAGATTGAGACTTGTGTTTTGAGTAAGCTCGACTTATACAAATTAGGACGCAATGCCATACTTGTTTCGTCAAATAAAAATGTTTTATACAATTTTCCTTTCTATTTCATTTCAAATCGTGTGAGTATTTGTTGGTTAATTTTTCTAAGTCGCGCCTTTTATTTTAGGTTGCACTTAGGGTGTCCGATTACTTCAGCTCCTATCTTATTAATTTTGTCGAATCGCTTGAGGTGAGTTCATAGCCCTCTTTTTAATACTTACTTGTTTTCCCAAAATTTCGGGGGGATATTTCATGCTATGTTTTAACTTTTGAACGCAAGTACTTTAAACTGTATGCTATCCTGATTATTGCCTGATATTAATGCCTAAGTCCCTTCTCTGCTACTTAAGTCCCCTGTTATCATGAACCGTTAGTTGTTATTGTAGTAAGCGTGAGTGTTGTGGATAGATCTATCAGGACTGACAATCCCCGTCCGAATTTATGGTTTATATATAACCATGTGGCGCATTTAACATTTAAGGTATCCTTGGGGTTATTGGCAGAATACCCTACTTTTATTGGGGCAAAAATCTTGTTAAGGGTTCGGTGTCATGAGCTTAGTGCATTAATAGTTGCTTTGACATGAACTCGTTTCATTGTCGCCATTTACTTAAATATTTCTTTTATTCATTTTACTTATATAAACCTATGGATTCATTCAACAATTTGTTGACTTTTTAGCATGTTTAAATCTCTGGTCCAAAGGTGTAATTTCTGGATGGGAGCCGCGTGGAGATGTTGAAAATGGATTCTGTGTTTTTCTTTATTCGATGCAGACTGTTAAACCCGTTTCACTAAACTAATATTATCTTTTGAACTATGTTCTTGGTTAAACTTATGAATGTTGAAAACTTTTATGTCATTTTGTAAAGTGTTAGGACCAAAACTGAAACTTTGATCTTTATGATGCATCGAATGTAAATTTGTTAAAAACGTCTCTTTCAAGGTCGTTTCCTATTATTTGATTTTTGTGCTATGACGTCACATCCCAATAGTTACCGTCCCGTTGTTTTTAGATTTTGGGGGTGTGACAGCGTCGGCTGGTTATAACGGAGCGAGAAACCATGACGCCAGCCACAATATCGTTGGCGCGCGAAAAAGCTAGGCTGGTGGCATGGCGCCAGCTCCACCAGCCAGCGTACCTCCCTCTCTTAATGACATCATAGGTGACATAGTGATTTTATTAAAGTTTATGAACTGAGAGCATCTTTAATGCTTCAAGCTATAAATGACTTTTTTGCATTTATTACTTTTTTCGTATCAAAATTATTGCCCCTGTTCACTTTTTAAGTTTTTTTCTTTTAACTTTGACATTAAATATTTTTTTTATGTTGTAATACTTGATGAAAATTATAACAATGAAAATACATTAAAAAACAATCAATTCATATATTTTTCATTAAGTATTATATAACACAAACAAAAATATTTAATATCAAAGTTGTAAGAAAACAAAATTTAAAAATCAATATGTGACAATAATTTTAGAATGGAAGGAGTATAATTAATTTCTTAACGAATTATATTTTTTTTAAAGTCATTCTATAAACTTCCTCTAATACACAAAAGTCTGTAAAAGTTTTTCTAATTAATTTATATTTAATGAAGGGTATGAGATTAAAAAAACAACAAGCATTCTTTTAGAAAAAATGAGTTGTTTCATTTTGTGTCAAACGCTTTACATCTATCAAGTCTTTTTGTTAAAAGTATGTAGTAAACTTTTACTCACAATGGGTCAAGTCATTCATATAGCTTATCAAAATAGTGAAAAATCATTTGCAAAACTTGCATTATAGATGTATCATGTAAGGGTGTCAAAAAACACGACCCGACTCGGACATGAACCCGAACCCGAACCCGAACCCGATTAAGCTTATTTGGGTCGGGTTACTCGGGTCAAAAAAATTATTCATGTTCTTAGTGCAAATATTACGATATTTAATCATAGTTTTGTCCAACCCAGCGTAAGATACTTTAGGGTGTATCCATTGTGATGGTGATGCGCAAATCATGAGTCTTGCAATACGTGACTTGTAAAGTACGCTAGTTACTCGTAATCACAAATTATCAATGCATACATACATCAACATCTCTCGACGTCTCAAGTCTGCATCAACACCGACGTTTGTTTGCACCCGATGTAAATTACATAAGGTATGTACAAACAAACATTAGACTTGTCGGATGATCAAAGAAATAAGTTTTTGTCTTAAAACTACATTTTTATAAATATGACAAAACAATTTTTCAAAAAGCAATTAGACAAATTATTTTTGAATTATAAAGAAATGTTTCATGTGGTAATTATTTCAAAATTCAAATATGGTCTTTTTCCCCCATAAAACAGGTTAGATCTTCACCAGATAATTATTTCACCACCAAAAAGACCCAATAAAACAGAAGCGTTGTTGGCGATGGCACCCTTCCCCATCCCATAACATAAAATACACTGCTACTAAAGTCCCGACGTACCCACCTAATTATTCTGGGGCCCGCAACGCCACTTTTTAACGGGCAGTTTTCAGTGTTTTCAGCTACATATAAATAGTGGGTCCTTTCCAACTATTTTGAGAACCTTTTTTGCACGAATGTTCTTTCAGTTCTTCACTCTCTTTATCTCATAAATTTCTCTCAAAACCTTTGATCATTTAACTTGTTTAATCTTGTTTAAATGTGATCCAATCTTTTATCCTTTCCTTCTTTTCCCTTCAAGTGAAAGAGTTAGAACTTTCGTTCATCGTCTGATACAGTGTTATGTAGTCTAGTTTGTTCAATTTTAACATTTGTTACATATAAGATCGAGTCCATGTCTTCAATCTTAGTTGTTTGTAGATTCGCATGGGTGTTTATTCTGAAGGGTTGATTGTGGGTTGGTTAGTATTTTGGACTTAAAAATACACATTAGTGAGAGTGGTTAGATTGGTTCTAGTGAGATTAGGATCGATATATCTAGATTAGAGTCAGAAAATAATGTAAGGATGCAGTTTATGTGTTTTAGGCCATCTTAAAACACCCAAGGTTTGTTTTGTTTGGGCATAAAACTTACTGGTTTTGGTTGTTCCGAGAAAGAACTCGACATCTAGCTTAGTGTTGGAAAATAATGTAAGCAACTTGTATGGTTTTCTTCCATCCAGAGAAAGAGCTTGTTGATAGTGAAGTACTCTTGAGTTGGGGACTCGGGTGAGTGGTAGATAGGGCGGAAGAGGAGCTTCGTGACCGAACTACTATAAATCATCGTGTCCTGTTTGCATTTCCTTTTACTTATCTCTTTATGCTTATATTTGCATTTACCGCTTTATATAAGCATGATATAAATGATTGTGTGACTAGTAGTTTATATTGTTGTGATTATATTTGTGTCATGAATATTGTGTTTATGGTTATGTCATTGGACCATGCTTTATTACCATATGTATAGTTATTGTAGTACTAGTATTAACACTCTTTATATTATGTCACCATTGATCGGGTATTTGATACAAAAGATTTAAGTAGTTTTTATTAGAAACGTATTCACCCCTCCTCTACAGTTTTCACAATTGGTATCAGGAGCCACGTCGCTCTAGTTTTCAAAACAAATAGTTTTTAAAATAGAGGGTACTCCCCCCCCAAGCTAAACAAAACTTCATAATTTTCGACACATATCGCGAGTAATATCTTTCATTACCATACGATCACGTTATCAAATTACCCATGCTGTAGGATTAAATATGTGAAAGTTGTTTTGTTGTTTGATTTCATACTAGGTTTTGTTATTTAAATATACTTTCGTATACTAGCTTGAAGGAAAATTTTCTCAAAAGAACTTGGAAGTGTCAACTTATGTCTGTCTAAGTCGTAAGAGTGAAAATGATGTCTAAAACACAAAATTTATGTGTTGGAACAACTTTTTAAAGTGATGTGTTCTACAGTTAAATCACCCAATGATTTTGAACAAAAAACGTGTTTTTGGGTCACTGGTGGCGGTCCCATAAATGTTAGGGCGGCTCCCAAATATATCTGGGGGCCGTCACGTTTCTGGGTGCCGTCTGTCTATTCGTCAAAATTTGGCAAACTTTGAATAAACATATAAATCAACCGTAAGTCGTAGAAGTCATGCCACCTGCATTTTAAAAATAATTGAGTCTACTTTCATTTTAAAATAACTTTCCAATGAATTTATTTCAAACTTAAATAAGTCAGAAATGCAAAATACTACATAGTGGTCAAAACTTTAAGTTTCGTTTTAACGTAAAACTTGTATTTTATATTTTCCTTTGAGTCGGGCATTTCTAATTGATATATCTTTGAAAAATAGTGTATTTGTCCTTTCAAAATATTGATCTTAATTAATTTTTGAAATGGGGAGGAACTATTTTATTTTCAAATCAAATCAAGCTAAGTATACATCGTTATATCTAATACACAAAACAACGACGAATATCCTTATGTGTATGCTAGATGATTATGTGTGTTTACTTTTGTTTCAACTTGGTTAATAGATATTAATAAGTAATCATTACTATTTGTAATTGAGCTAATTATATATCTAAACACATGTGCCATGTATGCTATTTGTATGTTACTAGTTTTCGGATTATGCCTAATAGGAATTACGCTAGATTGCTTGTGTTAAGTTGCAAAATTGTTTGTGCATTGCATATAGGCATAGATCACTATATTTACAAGTGTTACATAAACATCTTGTAGATCATTTTGAGTGTAGTAACCCACTTAGGAATGGGAGTTTAATAGTTTGTCAAGTGTGTGGAAAAATAATGTCCTAAGATCATATATTAAAACCCGTCACTAAAATATTTCTAACACATCAACTCTCTTCCAACAAGATGTCTAAATCTTTTCATCATCTTGCGGTGTTTGACATTGGGTTGGTTAAACAAAATAAAAGATTGTATTAATACATTGGTAATTAAGTAAAAGAAAATGTATTTTTAAACTTTGCTTGTGCTTGCATTGTTCTAACACACACACATAATTATATTCTTTTTACCAACGTATAGTATTTTACAAAAGATGTGTGTTGTATAAAAATGCTTAGGAAAATCATTTATATACTCATAAAATGTCAAAAATTATGCATACTATACATATCAACAAATAGTTTTTCGCACAAGCAAAATATATGACAATCTTGAAGTAAGAAATTAACTTGTCATTATTCATCAACCTCACCTTACAACTAGTCTTAGGATTAGTGGAACACACTATGAAAATCTTTATTTGTCTTCTTTTAAAAGAATGTTCGTGAGGGTCAAGAAAGATTTCGAATATATATCAACTCATTATTCAAACTATGATTGATGTTATTATCGAATCTAATTGATAAGATTTTGAGTATGGACAAGAAATCGGTTTTTTATTTGTCTAGCTTTAAGATTATATCAAAATATAACAAGAGATATTATCTTAAACCTACATACTCAATCATACTCGATTGATATGAAAATAACGACATCCTTTTCCAAGACGACAAGAATATGTATCGGGTCATAACTCACACTTGTGTAAATGATGTCATATTGAGTCTGTTTGTCCAATAGCTGTGTTCCAAATATGTGGCAACTATATGCATAAAATACACAATGAAGTAGAATTGACGACTTGAATGTTTTATCCAAAATATTCAAGTAGTTTACCATGCAATGCACTTTATAAAGTCGTCATGCCCAAAAAGCCAAACATGAGCAAATGCACAACATATGTAACTTTGCTCAAACAATTCAAAAGCACAACTCAAAACTCAAACTCTCTTCTCATTTAAACTTTCTCTTACTCTACCAAATAAGTATAATATTTCTTATCACCAAATGAGAACCCTTTAACCATCTAAGGTTAGGACTAGGAAGAATTGAACATATTCCACAAACCATTATTGCACTTTCTTTAAATAAGTGATCGTAAGAAGATTTTGAATATGAAGATGATTATTATTCAAACGATAATCAATCTCACTATTCAATCTAATTACAAATTTGGAATATGAACATGAAATCAAGATTAGGATTTATCTAGATCACGGAAATATCAATCAAATGACCATAGATATTTTCCGAGTCTACATGTTTAACCATCCTCGGTTATTACATGAAATCACGAAGTCGATTGTAAGACAATAAGATTGGTCATCAAATTGCAACTCACACTTGCAATGAAGATGTTTCATTGAGTCTAAAGTGTTCAAATGTTGTGTTATTAGCTATGGTCAAATTATACATGCTAAACTTAACACACTCTAAGTAGGATTGACGACTTATGAATTTCCATCGGGAAACTCATAAGTACTCAAACTTGATAAGCAAGACTTGGATGTCATTTCCGAAAACTCAAACCGAGAACCCTTATAACTTATATAAGTTTCTCTTAATAACCTAATATCAACACCATCTCCCAAATAATGGAAAAATGATTCTTGCCCAAATTTGGCACCTCCACGGATCGATGGATCCTTCGTCTTAGATTCATCTTCGGTTTAGGTAAATCTGCCCTATGGCATTAGAATTAAACATCTTCCTTTTGTCAATCACTTAAAAGTCCAACATACATGTAACTAAACTTTAGTTAATCATCATTATTTCTATAAAGAAATATTCACAAGATCTATTGAGGTAAATAACCTTAATTGGATTTCTTTCATAAAAGACATGCAAAGGTGCATTCTTTGAACACTCTCATTATAGAGTATTACAGTTTGTCACTCTTAAGCATACTCCTAGGTCCTAGATGACTCATTCTCTCTTATACATACAACAACTTGCTTGCTCTCTCATTTAACCTTAGAATTCCACACATCTTGATTAGGATTATGCGAACCGAAATTAAAGCATGTTAGTTGAGTCATGTTAGGCCTTCTATGAAAAGATAATACAAATTTTATCTTTGCTACACTTCATTAGGCAAATATAGGAATTATATTTTGTCTAAACATGAGAATGACTACTGGAGAATCTATTGCACTAGAAATTTAATTTGACCTAACAGTTGAATTGCTTGCAAGAGTGATGTTGGGTTTGTCGTATAACCCATAAAAATGGTCGTGTTTAGCCTGAATTGAGCACCACTAGTGATAGTCTCATATTCATTCTCTAATTTGATTAAATGACTCTTCCTAAATATGCCTAATGATAGTCTACATCGATAGACTTTGTATCTCATTAGGAGTGCACACTAAGCAAGTAGAAAATAGATTTCTTCTTAATCAATCTAGACAACATGCACCTCACATATGTGCTTTGAAGCATCAAGATGATAACTTGCTCCCGTCTGATGCAAGTATATGACTTCATGACTATTTTGATGCTCAACGATTAATTGTATATCTATTAAATGCATGTCTATTATAAAGGCGTTTGTCTTTTTCTAGCAGTTTAGATAAAATATCTTTTAGTTTATCTAAATGACACATGCTCCTAAATGCTAAATGCTAACATGTTTTACATGATGATTACATTTAAAATTATCATGTTTTGTTTGCGTCATCTTACATGACTTACATGTTAATTGTGCACCTACACTATGTTAGGTTGATGTATGACAAATAAGGTTTAGATGTCATACAGTCTTACACATTAATCTTGTTGATTATTGTGTTGATGCATGCTTAGATAAACTTGCATGCTTATATCTATATGTCTTATACATCTATGTATATATTTTCTCACACTAGAATATCTTTCTTCGCGTATGGGGCACTAATCTAAATTTTCAAAAGAGTCATAAAATGGTCTTAAATCTTCTAGAGTCTTCACTCACACACTCCTTTGATCATCGTCTCGCTTTCTTCCAAATCATCTACTCTTTAGTCAAATAAAGCTTAGATACAAATCTAACGCTCCTCCAAGTAGGTTTGACAACTTAAATATTTCATCCGAAATATTCAAGTATCTTTAACTTGCGATTGCAAACGTTAAAGGTCATATCCGAAAATCCCTATTCAAGTCTTTTAACAACATAAGTTAAAACGCTCTCCTTTTCTCTTCGACGAAACATTCTTTCTCTTCGACGAAAACACTCTATCTCTTCGACGAAACATTCTTTCTCTTCGACGAGAACATTCTTTCTTTCGACGAAAACACTCTTTGTCTTTCGATCACACCTCTTTCTTCTCACTCAACCACGCCTCATCAACCATAGAGATGGCTAATCCCTTTCCTAGGCTATTTCCGCTACCACCTTTAAGATAACCTTATACCTCGTCATGTGATTGTTCTATAAACATTCACAATACTTGAGAAGACCACCATCCGTTTTGACATTGTCAAGCTCGTCACCTCCATCTTCATTTTTTTCGTCTTTATTATTATTAATATTATTATTATTATTACTATTATTATTTTCGCGTACGAAACACACCGAAGATACGTCACCATTTCCTTCGGGACAATGTCCAAAAGGAAACATCTCCATCGAAAAGGTTGCGTCTGAAGATAAAATCGCTGACATTCTTTCTTTACCCCTCAATCGCGAATCGTTAAATTATCTTCGTCTTGGTTTAGGAATGATGGAACACATTCCATAAATCGTTCTCCTCTTTTCTTCTAGTTTCGATTATAGTCTGTGTTCCATTCCATGTCGTGACAACTTAACTACTTCATCCGAAGTACTATAAGTATTTTTTAATTTGCGAAATGCAAATTAAATGTCACTCTATTCAAAAATAAATTGTTAACAATCGATTCCAAAACACCTTTGCTGGTGGCGGTCCCCATAAACCAGGCGGCCCCCTGATTAAAACAGGCGGCCCCCATATATATATGGAACCGCCGGTAGCAGGATTGTGATATCTTTCATTTCCTTCTCTAATCATAAAACGAACACCCTATTTCTCTCTTCTTCTTCTTCTATGAGTTAACGTCTACTCCACACCCAAACCTATACCCAATATCTCTCTATAGATCAATGGGTTATCCTCATATCCCAACACTCCTAAGTATCGTTGCTTATGTTTTCAAGAGTCAAGTGAATTTCATAATGAAATGCATCTCATTATCAAACACATTCCTTACAATCGATAGACTTACAATCCATCACTTCACAATAAATCCCCTCACATACAAACCTTGGTCCTCACATCTCGCATACGTCTTGTCTCAAATTCTTAGACGATTCTTCTCACTCCTAAAACGTTTCTTCTCTCTTCTAGTAGTCGTTTCACTTCTGATAGTCTTTCTACTTCTAAAGTTTCTTCGAACTTCTAAACGTTCCTTTTCACTTCTAATAAGTCTCCTCATCTCTAACGTTTCTTCTCACTTCTAAACGTTTCTTCTCTCTTCTAATAGTCTTGTTACTATTAGAATCTTCCTATATCCCTTGACAACTTAATTATTTCATCCGAAATATTTAAGTAATTTGCGAAATGCAAATGTCACTCATTCGCAAAACTCTCAATTTTCTAGAAAGTGAAGAACATAAAGAAGATATTCTATCTTCAAGTGTTATTGAGTCGCCACAATGTTGAGTCTCTCATTATTCTTCCACCTTGAAAGAACCACTACCTCATTTCACATCCCACCTTTGTTCCTCAACATTGTCAACCAACAAAACACCAAACAAACCTTTAAATTCCCAATCATCCACCTTTGTCTCGATAGGATCACATGCACATCAATTGTTAGTGCAAATGATATATCAATCCTTTCTAACTACCCTTCGTCAACACGTTCCTTCTTTAGTCTCGCTCATCCTTCCCTACTTCTCGGCTCTATGGAATCTCTTTTTCATTCTCATCCAAGAGCATATCATCTCCATTCTCGTCCTATCTATTTTTTAATCATTTTAAAGTATATATTTTGGCATATTTCGCCAAGATATTAAATGTCATTCGTCTACTTTTAAAAAGTTATTCTCATAATATTTTTGTGTTAATCAATAAATGAATCCCATTCTCGTTTATTAAAAGTCGGTCTAATCTCTGTCCTTAAACATATGTCTTGAGTCTTTTAATTATATCATTTAAATTGTTGATTTTTAAAACAATGATTGCATGTGTCTAGCTTCCAACTTTCTTTTAAAGTGTCATACTTTATAATAAAACCTAGAAGTGCATGTCTAGTTCCCCGCTAATGTTTTGCTATATGTATACGTGCACTTGTCTACTAACTTTGTTTTGTAGCACAACAATATCTTGATTCCTTGGTTCCCCAAACAAGGGGGAGCATACACCGAGGGGGAGCACTTGCAAGCGCTCTACTCATTTAAATTGCATCGAACTTCTTGAGCATCGATGGTAATTTATTTGATCCATGGATCCGTTAGAGTCAATATACAAGGAATGATATTATCATGGGGACGCAATGAGCAAGGGGGAGTTAGGAGATATGTGGGTAAATAGCATGAAGTTGGTTAAACTATGATGATAGAAGACTTCACTAGGATGATGCAAGCTCACTTTTATTGGAAGATAGGATTGGAGATTGTCAAATACAATGAAGGGTTCATTCATACTCCAAATACTTCACCTGCTCCACTTCAAAATCACCCTCAACCTTAAGGTCCTCTTCTCATAACTTCAACTTATATACTTGAAGTACCTACCTTCTTTTCAAGCCTTCTCCTCATCTATCATGACCTCCTCTAAATTATCCAAACATAACTTCTTCAACCTACACATAACTTCTTCTTATTCCTCCAACCTATATACTTGGAGCACCTACCTTTTCCTCATTCCTTTAACCTATACACTCACTTTACTATGTGTTATAGTTTACATATTTTGTCATCATCAAAAAGGGGGAGATTGTTAGTGCAAATATTACGATATTTATATCATACTATCGCTCTTTATGTTTTGGTAATGACAAACATGTGACTTGTAATACGTAACGTAAAGTGCGCAAGTTACTCGTAATCACAAATCATCAATGCGTACATGCATCAACATCTCTCGATGTCTCAAGTATGCATCAAGATGGACATTGGTTTACACCCGACTTAAATCACATAAGGTATGTACAAACAATATTAAGACTGGAAGGATGATCAAAGAAAAAGTTTTTGTCTTAAACTTAATATTTTATAAATACAACAAAACTATTTCCTCAAAAATTATTTAGACAAATTATTTTTGAATTATAAAGAAATGTTTTATTTGGTAATTATTTTGAATTTTAAAATCTGGTCATTTCCCCCCTAAAATAAGTGTCACTTTCACCAGACAAGTTTGTCACCACAAAAAGACAAAAACAAGAGCGTTTGTCGAGGAGGTCCCTTAATTCGGTCGGCAGCCCCCTAAATTATTTGGCGGCCCCCTTATATATCTAGGACCGCCGTTTCCTGACAGGTTGTTTTTAGCTCTTATAAATAGTGGGTGACCTAAAACTATTTTCATAACCTTTTTGCACGATTTTCTTTCAGTTCTTTCTCTATCTAGATCTCACTAAATCTCTCTAAATCTTTGATCATTCAAATTGGTTAATCTTGTTTAAATGTGATCAAATCTTCAATAGTTCAATCCTTTCCTCATTTCCTCAAGTGCAAGAGAAGAACTTCGGTCATTTTCAAGATCCGAAGTTATGTAGTCTAGTTAGTCCATTTGTAACATTTGTTACATATAGATCGAATCCATGTCTTCCAATCTTTAGTAGTGGTAGATTGGTTCTAGCTAAGATTAGGACTCGACATCTAGCTTAGTGTCGGAAAATAATGTAAGCGACGCGATTTATGTGTTTAGGCCATAAAACACAAGGTTTGTTATGTTGGGCCATAAAACATAACGGGTTTGGTTGTACCCGAAGAAGAACTCGACATCTAGCTTAGTGTCGGAAAATAATATAAGCAACGTTATAAGGTTTTCTCCGCCGAAAGGGAGCTTGTTGATTAGTGAAGTAACTCTCGAGTTGGATACTCGGGGAGTGGAGTAAGGCGAAGAGGAGCTTCGTGACCGAACCACTATAAATCACCGTGTCCGGTTTGCATTTTCTTTTACCTTTCTCTTTACTTATGTCTTTACATATATCGCTTTACTTTTACATTTGCATTGTGCTTATGATTGTGTGAATTGTTGTGTATGTTGTGTTAGTCATGGTTGTGTAGCTCTTTGTAGTAAACATTGTGAGTGTGGATATATTGGTAAAATATGCGCTAGTTATTGTAAATCCATTATCGACACTTCTCATATTGCGTCAAACTTGATTGGTGATTTGATACAAATAATCTAGTCCAAAAACCTCTTCTGGAGGCGGTCCCTTTAAATAGGGCGGCCCCCTTATGTATTAGGCGGCCCCCATATATTTATGGGACCGCCGGCAGAGAGGAATGTAATAATTGATACAAGATTTAAAGTTTTTAAAAGGAAACGTATTCACCCCCCTACGGTTTCCACAACTAAGAGTGAGAGAGTTAATTCCTAATTCTATCAGTATTTTAGTTATTTAAGTTAAACCTAAAACTAATGCAAAAGGGCGGTTTTCAGCCTGCGAGACTGGCACGAGGTTTAGTTATCTAACCTAAGATTTTTATGACAAGTAAAGCAATAAACACACACAAGAAGATGAACAAACGATAAAGGAGCGGTCAAGCACTAATGTAAGGAAAACGTATCAACCATGAATAATCTGATAAAATGCAGGTTTGTTTATTTAGTGCAATGATTGACTTATCTTGAAGGGCATATCATTCTTAGATTTAGGTGGTACTTCTTCCTAAAACCTAGATACGCTAATCCTGTTACAATTAGACGCATCTGCATAAAGCAAGCATTTATTGATTATAATCTATCCTAGGAGATTAATAATTGTGCTCTTACTACACCCTAGCTCATGGAGACTTTACCCACTTACTGCTTAACGGCTCTTTATATACTAGTAGTCCACTGTCCGAGTCCTTACCAATGGAATAAGAACGTACTCGTTGATCTTAGGGTCACCTACTGGTCCAACTAAACTCACTAAACTAAAGGCAAAGATAGGTCAATATTTGTGATCCTATGATTCTAGATATATAAATTGCAATATGGAGAGTTATCCCGGACTCTTAGCCTACGCCCAAACAACACCGAAGTTGCAGCGCATTAAATATGTAGGACTAGACCCAGTTGAATGATAGGTCGCATACTTAAGCACGTAAACAAATATAAATTGATAAACATAATCAACAATCAACGATAAATTAAGCAATCAAGATAAACAAACCAAACATTAGATCTTCATAAACATGGCTAATACCTAAAGGTATCAGCCGATAGTCATTGTAAAAATACACACGGTTTGATATATGAATGATTAGAAGAAAGAAACCTTAATCGAACCCGTATTCGGTTGCGCGAAGATTACAAGAGTTTTCCTATGATCTTGAGGCTCTTTTCTGACCTTCTAGGCTCCTTTATCCGTCTCTTGGTCGACTTAGTGGTTTAGGGATTCAATTGCATGCCTAAAACTGAGTTTAGGGTCGTCTATATATATAGTAGTCTGGAAGCCGGTTCGATACGACGTATTGGAACTCAATACGGCGTATCAGGGTTGCTTGGCATGGGCTCCAAGAATAAAATATTCCAAAATTCTTGCGCAGGAAATTGGATACGGCGTATCAGACCTCCTGGATACGGCGTATCGGACCTATTCGGTACGGCGCATTGAGCTCCTCCGTTACGGTGTATTGGGGTCCTTGGGTACGGCGTATTGGCTCTTTGGGTACGGCGTATCGAGCTACTCCGATATGGTGTATTGTATATCTTGGGTACAACGTATTGAGCTTCTTGGGTACGGAGTATTGGCTGAAAGTGTGTTTTTCTTGATATTTGACCAAAGTATAATATACGACGTATATACTAATGTGGATACGGCGTATTCTTCAAAGTCAGGCAATGGTCTTTTGATTCGTCAAAGTCTTGGATACGTCGTATAGGTCTAGAATAATACGACGTATTTGCTTTCAGATCGGTAGAATTTCTCGAACTCTTCGTTTATGCTTCAAAATGCGTGCCTTTTAGCATAATTTCACCAAGTACTCCATAATTAATGCAATTCTCAAATACAAACGATTAAGTAATAATTCTTTGCAATAATCATACAAAATGGGTAATATACATAGGATAAATGATGTTATAAAATAGACGTTGTTTGATGTCATCAAATATCCCCCCACTTGAATCATATTTGTCCTCAAGTAGCCTTTATAAGTTTATAAAAAATGTATCCCTAAGGATATTTCCGTTAAAGCATTTATTTGATCTATTACAAGTACACAACCAAACACCTCACGAAATAGGAAGATGAAAACACTCAAATCACTCAACTAATCTATGTGGTAACATGTAACTAATCCGCTCAATTGCTCAGTCGTGACGAGTATTCTATCATAAGCTTGGCAATGATACACATCTCCACCACTAAAGCCAAGTAGTAACAAGTTTATAAAGGTAAATATGTGTGGAAACCGTAGAGGGGGTGAATACGTTTTCTTTAAAAAAATTAAGATCAAAGATTATATCACTCTCTGCCGGAAGTCCCATAAATATATGGGGGCCACCTAGTACATTAGGGGGGCGCCCTATTTAAAAGGACCGCCTCCAGAAGAGGTTTTCAGACTAGATCATTTGTATCAAATCACCAATCAAGTTTGAAGCAATATGAGAAGTGTCGATAATAGATTTATAATTACTAGCGCATATTCTACTAATATATCCACACTCAAAATGTTTACTACAAAGAGCTACACAACCATGACTAACACAACATACACAACAATTCACACAATCATAAGCACAATGCAAGTGTAAAAGTAAAGCGATAAATGTAAAGACATAAGTAAAGAGAAAGGTAAAAGAAAATACAAACCGATACGATGATTTATAGTGGTTCGGTCACGAAGCTCCTCTTCTCCCTACTCCACTCCTCTAGTATCCAACTCGAGAGTTACGTCACTAATCAACAAGCTTCCTTTTGGCGGAGAAAACCTTATACCAATGCTTACATTATTTTCCGACACTAAGCTAGATGTTGAGTCCTTCTTCGGGTACAACCAAACCCGTTATGTTTTATGGCCCAACATAACAAACCTTGTATTTTATGGCCTAAACACATAAACCGCATCGCTTATATTATTTTTTGACACTAAGCTAGATTTTGAGTCCTAATCTTAGCTAGAACTAATCTACCACATCGCCAATGTATTTTTGTATATTAAGAAGGCTAAAAATATTAACCAACTCCACATCAACTCATCCAATATATACATACATTTGGATCTACACACTACTAAAGAGTAGAAGACATGGGACTCGATCTATAATGTAACAAATGTTACAAATGGACTACTAACTACTAAACTTTGGATCTTTAAGATGACCGAAATTCCTCTTTGCACTTGAGGAAAGGAGGAAAGGATAGAAGAAATTATCACAATTTAAAAACGAAGAATTAACGAAAGTTGAATGATCAATAGATTTAGAGATATTTTTAGATCTAGATAGAAAGAACTGAAATAAAATCGTGCAAAAGGGATGTGTAAAATAGTTAGAGGGAACCCCCCCCCCCCCCACATTTCTAAGGATCTGAAAACAGCCTGTCAAGAAATGGCGGTCCCAGATACATTAAGGGGCCGCCGGCCTATTTAAGGGACCGCCCCGACAAACGCTCCTGTTTTTGTCTTTTTAAAAGAATATAAAGAAAAATGAGACCAGGATGGAGACGATGTGCTCTTGGATGTTAATGAAAATGATTCCATAGAGCCGAAAAGTAGGAAAGGATGAGCGATACAAAAGAAGGAACGTGTTGACGAGAGGTTGATAGAAAAAATTGATATATCATTTGCACTAATAATTGATGTGCATATGATCCTATCGAGACAAAAGTGGATGATTGGGAATTCAAAGGTTTGTTTGGAATTTTGTTGGTTGACAATGTTGAGGAAACAAAGGGTGGGGAGGAAATGAGGTAAGTTCTTTCATGTGTGGAAGAATGATGAGAGACTCAACAAAGTGGTGACTTAATAACCCTTGAAATTGAATATCTTCTTAAAGTTCTTCACTTTCTAGAAAGTGGCAAGTTTAGCGAAGGAGTGACATTTGCATTTCGTAAATTACTTAAATATTTCGGATGAAATAATTAAGTTAGGAGAGATATAGGAGGAATTTTAATAGTAACAAGACTATTAAAAGAGAAGAAACGTTTAGACGTGAGAGGAAACGTTAGAGGAGACAAGACTTATTAGAAGTGAAAAAGAACGTTTAGAAGTGAGAAGAAACGTCGAAAGTAAAAAGACTATTAGAAGTGAGACGACTATCCGAAGTGAGAAGATTATTGAGAAAGAGAGGAACCGTTTAGAAGTGAAAAGACCATTCGAGGTGAGAAAAGAGGTTTACGAGAAGTGAGGACCAAGATGTGAGGAGATTTGTGAGTATGACGATTGTACGATTGTGTTTGAGAATGAGACGCATTTCATTATGAAATTCACTTGACTATTAATAACATAAAAATAATGCTTCTGTTAGTGTTAGGATGTGAGGATGACCCATTGATCTATAGAGAGATATTGGGCATAGGTTTGGGTGTAGGAAAGACGTCAGCTCTTAGCAGCAGAAAAGAGAGAGGGTGTGTTTGTTTAATGATTTGAAAAGAAATGACAGATATCTCAAGCCTGCTGCCGGCGGTCCCAGATATATCTGGGGGCCGCCAGAATAGATCTGGGGGCCGCCGGACCGCCAACAGGAGAGGAGTTTAGGGCTTGACGAATTTTGTGAAAGGAGTGACATTTTAATTTGCATTTCGCTAATTAAAAATACTTAAAGTACTTTGGATGAAGTAGTTAGTTTGCCATACACATGGAATAGAGAATAGACTAGAATCGAGACTAGTAGAAAAGAAGAGAAAGATTTACGGAATGTGTTCCATCATTCCTAGACCTAGACAAAGACAATTTAACGATTCGCGGTTGAGGGGTAAAGAAAGAATGTCGACGATGTTATCTTCAGCGATACTATCGAAAAAAAATGGGAGATGTTTTCCATTTGAACATTGCCCCAAAAGGAAAAGGTGACGTAGCTTTGGTGTGTTTCATACCGAAAATAATAATAATACATAATATTAATAATAATAATAATAATAATAATAAATTAATTAATAAATAATAATAATAATATAATAACAATAATAAAGAAGTAAAAACAAACGAAATGAAGGCGACGAGCTGACAATAGCAATACGGATAGTGTCTTCTTCGAGTATTGTGAAGTTCATAAAACAATCTATGACGGAGTATAAAGGTTATCATAAAGGTGATAGCGGTAAAAATAGTAGAGGAAAGAGATTATCCATCTCTATGGTTGTAGAGGCGTGGTTGAATGAGAAGGAAGAGGTGTGATCAAAAGAAAAAGAGTGTTTTCGTTAAAGAGAAAGAGTGTTTTCTTCGAAAAGAAAGAATGTTTTCGTCGAAGAGAAAGAATGTTTCGTCAAAGGGATAAAATGTTTTCGTTGAACAGAAAGAATGTGTTCGTTGAAGAGAAAGATGTTTTCGTCGAAGAGAAGAGGAGTTGTCGTCGAAAAGAAAAGGAGAAAGCATTTTTAACTAATGTTGTTAAAAGGCCTTAAATAGGATAATTTTTCGGATATGACCTTTAACGTTTGCGATTGGCAAGTTTAAAGATACTTGAATAATCTCCTCTGGATGAAATATTTAGTTGTCAAACCTACTTGGAAGGTATTAGATTTGCCGCTAACTTTTCCCGGACAAAGAGTGGATTATTTGGAAGAAAGGGAGATGGTGATTAAAGAAATGTGTGAAGGAAGACTAGAAGATTTAAGACCATTTTATGACTCTTTTGAAAATTTAGATTAGTGACCCGGACGCAAAGAAAGATATTCTAGTGTGAGAAAATATATACATAGAGTATAAGACAATAACAGATATTAAGCATTGCAAGTTTATCTAAGCACTGCATTAACACAATAATCACAAGATTGTAATGTGTAAGACTGATGACCTCTAAACCTTATTTACAAACACAACCAAGACATAGAAGTAGGTCACAATTAACATGTAAGTTATGTAAGATACGTAAACAAAACATGATAATTTAAAATGTAATCATCGTGTAAAACATGTTAGCATTTTAGCATTTAGGAGCATGAGTTTTTTTATTTAGATAAACAAGTGATATTTTACTAAATTAGCTAGAAAAAGGCCGAAACGCTTTTACCAACAAACATGCAACAATAGCTAAGCAAATTAAACATTGAGCACTAAGATAAACATGAAAGCATATAATTGCATACGTGGAGAAGCACGTTTATCATCTTAACCTTCAAAGCAACATATTGTGAAATGCAAGTAGTCCTAGATTGACTAAGGAGAAACTTAATTTTCTACTGCTTAGTGTGCACTCCTAATGAAATACAAAGTCTATCGATGTAAGATATCATTAGCATATTTAGGAAGAGCCATTTAATAAAATTAGAGAATGAATATGAACAATCATTAGTGGTGCTCATTCAGGCTAAACACGACCATTTTTACGGGTTTTATACTATACAAATTTGGGATTTCGTAACACATTTATTTTTTTGAACGCCAATATTAGATATTGATGTGACTAAATTACCAAATAACATAAACAACCACACTTGAACTCATTTTTTGTGACCATTTTAGAATTTCATTGTCCCAGCATTTGAATATTTATGTAACTAAGGTAACTAGTATTTTTTGTTCATTATTTAGTCACTAAAAGTATAATTTGGACGGTGACAGATACAAATAGTTTGAAACATTAGTCACACTATATATATACATATGTGACAAATATATGTCACACAATTGAACAGTGTGACCAAAATCCATATATGGTCACATGAAGTAATTATGTATGTGGCTAAATCATATAGTCAAGTTTGTCACACATTATTTAAAAGTGACTGCTATGTTTTTTACTGAATAATTAACACAAAATGAATTTGAAAATGTGTGAAACTGAAAAGTAAGTTTGAAGCATAGTCACGATATACAGTTAAAATGACAAATATATGTCACACATTTGAACAGTGTGACCAAATGTCATATATGGTCACACTAACCATAGATATACATGATTAAGTGTAACCAAAATTCAATACATATGGTCACATAAGTTAATATGTGTGTCCTAAAGTTAGTGTGTAGTTTCTTGCCAAAACCTAATATGTATAGTCACATTTAATTGTAGCATAATCATGTGACTATAGGCTTTACAATAGTCACAACATATCACAAATGTGTGACTAAATTATGTTTATGGCCACATTTAAAGTGATTATATGTGACTAACATATTCATAACACTCTCAATGTAGAGTACTTACATTGAGAACTATTAATAAAAAAACCTAAAAGTTTGGCTCTTCATTCTCCCTCTCCTTCTTCTCCTCGCAACTTACTTTCCCTAAATCAAAAAACCCAAAATTTCCACCCTTAATTTCACCATTGGCTAACACACTCCAACACTCCTATTTGTTTCAATTTTACTTTGAGCAGGATTTCCTTCCCCCTCTAGTTTTTCACTTATCCCTTCTCATTCTTTCAACCTCTTTCGTCACATAAACATAAACCCCAAATCGTTTTTTACTTTCTTCTGGTTTCCAGGGTTGTTAATGAATTAATTAGGGGTTTCATTCTACACACCATATATTTTGGTCAAGTCTGATTATGAAAAACCAAACAGTTAGGGTGGATTTTTGCTCCTTTTTTGTGTGCCTGAAGGTTAATCTTCTGAAATGGCTCGATAAAAAAAAGGAGCTGCTTCATCATTCTAGGACTTCTCATCAACGCTCTGATGAATGATACCCCACACAAAACAACACGCAGCCCAATAATCATCAAACCTCATAAATGTTTGGGTTTTGACTTATTTGTATAAGATTGTGGTGTTTTTTTTTTGCTGATTCACGGCTCCTTAGTGATAACCCACCGGCCGAACAAAGGTGAATTCAAAGATTCAAATTATGGATATGTATTTCAATTGTGTCTAAGTTTAAATTTCTTTGTAAATTTAAGATATCCATTTATCTAAGGGTTTTTAGGTGTGTGTAATGTTTTAGGTGTTTAAGGCATTAAGAATCAAAACCTAAAGCTTTCATAAAAAAAAAGAATCACGAGTCTATAGAAATGGAAATTGGATAAACCAAGCATGGAATTGTATAGTTTGTTAATTGTGTTATGTATATTTTTATGCATTTTACTTTAAGTCCGTGTCTAGATGTTAATATCATTTACATGGTGGATATGTTGATTGTGGCAATGATGTTTTGAAGAATGCAGGTTCACTTTGGCTTACACGAGCTATAGGGGACAGCCATCTTGTAGACGGGAAGATTTACTGAACCAGAAACAAAAACAATCAAAATTTAGATCTATATGTCGAGTTTTGGATCCGTATTGCTATCCTTGCTTCTGATGGAATTTAGGATACGGTAAATGGTTTGATAAGAAATAATCTCTAATCTTCTACCAATGAATCATCTTTTTACAAATAATTGCTAATTTAATATTGCTACTGCTTATTTTACTTTTTGCCAATTTCGATCGTTAATGACATTTTATCTTTGCCTTTATGCAGCTGCCCTTACTGATATACTCCAATGGTTGTTCTACTCAGCAAGACCCACTTCATGTATGTTTTTTCTATTCGTAGGCGTCGGTTTTCATATACATACTTATTAATGCACATCCATGGTTTTATTAATCACATTTGTTTTTTATTCATGAAGACAATATCTTTCCTACTGTAGCCAGAGAATATACATGCCACAGCCCGAGCAAGTTCAATTGAATAAAAAAATCAGGCAGTTTTACACTTGGCGAAAATAAAATGCTTTGCAGAAAGGAAAACTTGATCAATAACCATGTTAACACATTGCAAAACCCCAAATATGTATTTTCCTACAATTTAGTACGCATATGCTATTTGTGTATATTGCTTGTCTCGAATAACAATTGGTAATACCAATTGATGCAGCTGTTCATAACTCAAATATACACTGCCAAGAAAGGATGCAACTAGGTTCAACAACAAACAAATCATCTTTATGCTTAACAGAAAAACCTGCTACCCATTTTCGTTGTTCTAGGCAGAAAAACGTATTGCAACAAAACCCAATTGTGGGCCAACAACGGCAAGTGAAGCTGATGGCAAACAGAAATTTACACTTTAGAAAGCCTCGCTGAAAGATTGGATGATAACAAAGCTCACTACATCTCAATGTAACTGCGGTTTCCTCATGAAAGGCGAGCCTATTCATAGACCTTATTTATTTACTATTAATCAATAGCAAACATCAATCTAATTGTTGATTACCACGGGTATCGACCGTTGTGACAAACCACATGCCAAGGGAACGCATCGACAAACATCAAATGAAATCCAAAAAAATTCCAGGCCAGAGCAATCTGTCACTGAACTGAGGTATGGAAAAAAGACACGGATTCAGATTTGTGATAAGACAAACAGTTAATGGACCCGTTTCCAAACCAATGACTGTCCAAGAACGTATACCGAGAAGAACAGGAACAAAACAAAAAACCATTGGTCTACGAATCGTTGATAAAAGTCAATCCTCAAATTAACCAAGGTATCAAACAGTTTTTTCTTTTAGATAACTCTATTTCTAAAAAAAACCTATGTCTAACTAGAAATCGATTAATGTACGTGTCAGATTTACAACAAAGGCCGACCATACTTGAAATCGATTCAACAAAACAACGGATCTATGAACAATGTTATCACGTAGCAAAAAAAAGTAACAGAAGGCCACAATGCAAGAATCATGACTCACAGCGTTCCTAATACAGGTAACTATCAAGTATCCAAACTAACTAAATGACATCCTATTTAACAAAAACTCTATAGAAAATACCATAGAAGCATCCACCATATAAAACTACAATTTTTTATTTCAACATCCAGTTATTGTTTCACGAGCAATTTATCAATGACGGCACAACAAACGACTCACCACCTGTCTCACAAGCCCTGAAGCCATACCTTCATAACAAGATGGCAATCGGTACTTAATGAGCTGACCGAACACAGACCCTACAACTACTATCTACCTTGAAAAACCTTGAGTACATACACATATTTTCCAATTTCATTTTGGTAAAAGAGCTAAACCAGGAGTACATGGCTTCACCTTAGACAAAGTTTTTACGCAATTTTTTTCATTTTTACGTTGTGGTTATATGGTGATTTAAAACTAGCACATGTTACACTTGTTTTAAACTATCTGCAATAGCTGGTTACTCAAGGATGCTGCTATTGTACTGGCAGGAACACCCAGGATGCCAGATTACTAGGGAGACGGTTACTACTGATCAACACGATGAGCTTATTAAAATGGGGATTAAGCCAACTTTTGAAGGGGTTAAAGGGACCAGAATGTCCTTTTACGGATTTATTTTAATGCACCACCCAACCTTTCTAGAAGTTCAGAGTTTAGACTATGCTGGTGATGTCAGGTAATGCACATGTTTGATATTGTTGGCCTTGAGTTACTTTATGTAGGCTAAAAGTTTATTTATTTTGTTGTTATTGAAGTACATTTTTGGATATGTTCAATATAAGTGAGTAATTGAGATAATTTTACTAATACAAGTATTACAACACGTTAAAGTTTGCATTTTTAACCGCTGAATAATTGCCAGTTGGTTTTAAAACAAGCAGGGAATTGTAATCACTTTGGAATGACGAATTGTCTTTCCTGTTAATACTTCAGCTCAGTACCATATGATCGCTATGGAGGTTTATTAGACATAACTGATCTGAATCCTCTGATATGTAACTACATTCGTATAGTCTATACAGTTCTACATTAATACAAATCTCTTTATAAATTTTCTTGAAATGTCGAAGGCCTGTAAATGTCAGACACCACGAGTTGGCGAGAACAGAAGAACCTGGCTATCTAAAGATCAACGATGACACTGGTAATTTTTTAGATCAAAATAATGGCTGGGCTGGCATGACAGACAGTTGGGTAGTGCTTCCGGAAGGACTTGTTGAAAACTGTAAATATTATGCATGTCAAAACGGGTCGGTATGTGTTGACCCAGAAAGTGTTATAACTCTTTTTTTGAAGTTTCTATCGGGTTTTATAATGAAATGGTATGACTAAACTACTATTTAAATATAAAGATAGGAGCGAGTGGAAGAATCTAGATACACTATTGGTCACCTATGAGTCTATGACCTCTGACCCGTTCCAAACTTAAACAAGATTTTTGGAGTTTACCTGTATGATCTATTAGAGGTCAAAGATAACCTGAATAAACCCATGGTTGAAATTGAAACTAGTAACTGTATATTTTAACTTTTGTTGCTTTATATATAAAAAACCAAACTAAGGATTTGCTAATGCCTGCCCTACGTGTTGATACTGCTATTGGGATTAAGGGAAATTAATGCTGCTTATATATTAGTGCTGTTGGTTCTTTGTTAATACTGCTATTGGTTCTTTGTTAATACTGCTTATATATATGTTAATACTGTTCGAGTATATTAGTGCTGTTAAAGAAGTTTGTGCTATTGCAGTACCTTCGATTGTTATTTTTAAGGTATGGCGTGTTTGTTTACACATTGGGATGGGTTGTAGCATGGTGAAGGTGATCGTTGATATTTTGTGTAGGATGACTAGCTCCGCTGACAGAAGAGAGATCATGGTATCTTTTTTAAGGTACCTTCGATTGTTTATTTTTAAGTATGCGTGTTTGTGAGCACCATGACTGCAATTTCCAAATTGGAGTGAGCTCATAAGGTAGAGCGCTCGCATTGCGATGCGAGAGGCACAGGTCGATTCCCCGCACTTCTTATTTTTTCATTGTGTAACTAAAATTACAAAACGCCACAACAAACATAATTCATGTGACACATTGATGAACAATAGTCACACAAAATAACATATTTCTTCTTTACTTTTAAACAGTTAATGGTCACACTTATTAACCACTTTTGGTCATTTTAAATGACTTAGTTGTATGGACTAAATACCCAAAACAAACATGCTTAATGTGACTAAATATTAACAAAAGGGCCCCACAAACATAAATTTATGTGGGCCATTGGATGATCAAATAGTCCCACACAAAATACAACATTTCTTCCACTTTAAACACCAAATGGTTCCACACTTATTAACACTTTTTAGCTACTTTTTATATGCTAATTATATATGACCTAAATACCCAAAACAAACATACTTTTGTGAGACTAAATATTAACAAAAGGCACACTAACATAAAATTCATCGGTGACCATTGGAAGATAATAGTCACACAAAATACACATTTCTCTTCAAATTAAACACCATATGGTCACACTTGTAACACTTTTAGCCACTTTATGCTTAATTGTATATGACTAAACACCCAAAAGAAACATGCTTTGTGTGACTAAATATTACAAATGGCCACACAAACATAAAATTCATGTGGCCATTGGATGAACAATAGTCACACAAAATACACATTTCTTTAATATAAACACCATATGGTCACACTTATTAACACTTTTGTAAAACATTTATGCTTACTATGTAATGTGACTAAATACAAAAAAAAAACAGTGCTTTGTGTGGCTAAATATTACAGAAAGGTCACACAAACCTCAAATTCATGTAGCCCACATGGATGATCAATAGTCACACAAAATACACACTTCATTAATTTAAAACACATATGGTCACACTTAATAACACTATTTGTTGTATGTGACTAAATACACAAACAAACAAGCCTTTGTGAGGCTAATATATAAAAGGTCACACAAACATAAAATTCACGCGGCCATTCGATGAAAAATAGTCCACACAAAATAACATTTCTTCACTTTAAAACACCATACGGTCACACATATTAACACTTTTTTGGGGCACTCTATGGTTTAATAAAATGTGACTAAATATACAAAAAAAACATGCTTTGTTGGTTGTACATTGTTTACGGTCACTAAATTGTACCTATTTAGTCACACAAAAAACGTGGATACGGACACTAAAGCTTTCTTATGTGTGAATAACTCGAATGCGTGACCGTAGGTGACCTTTGGCCGCCTAACCTTTTGTCACACACGAAACTTTTCGCGTGTGTGACTATCTGTATATAGTCACACATTTTTGGTGTGACCAATACCACTTTTTGTACTAGTGTTTGATAACAGAAATTTCATAGGCTTTAACTTTTAAACCTTCTTTTATATCAATTTATTTTTGAGCTAATAGTCCTGGAGTTTCATTTAACTTACGTTCAAGTTTTTCATAGTCAACTGTAGAATCATTAAAGGCCTTGTACCTCTCAAACTCAGTCTGTTTATTTTGAAGTGCAACTAAACAACTATCCTGAATACTATTAAATTTCCTTAGAGTTCTACTAGTTTCTGCAAGAATAGATTTGCACTCAGTTAATTCTTGAGTCAATGTTGCATTTGCTTTCTTTAATTGCTTTTGAATCTTTTTATTTTCATCGACATCAAGCTTTAAATTAGCAATTAAATTAGCAAGTGCAACACGCTCATCATCACATTCTACATCATTTTGGTCATCCTGAATATCATTATCACACATATCCGGTGAGTCAGGAATGACATTACTATCACCCGTTTCCACTGCACATGTGTTAGTAATGGATTCAGATTGCTCAAAATGTTGTATGTCATTGGCAAACACATTATCGTCAGTATCGTATTGTACATGTTCCAATGGCTCAGTGTCAGTGCCTGAGTCTGCATTAGGAACCTCCTGGATCTTTGCCATGTAACTGTAATGTGCTTCCAACTCTTGTTTATCAATTTCTTCATCCGTGTCTGCTAGCCAGTCAGATTGCTCTGCTTGAAGTTGAACACCTTTCTTAGCTTGTTTACACAACAACATCTTTTCCTTATGATACATGGAGTCTTTAACCCGTTTTGGCTTTCTGCATTCCTTAGCATAATGACCAAATTCCTTGCAGTTAAAACACTGTATCCCAGACTGTTGCACTACTTGACCACCTACAGTTTCTCTAGCCCCAGCAACATTTACTGCCCTCTGATTCCCAAACTGTCCAGTCTGATTGTCATTCTTGTACCTTGGAGTAGTATCCACATTCTTGTTTCTGGTGTTTGAGGAAGTTCTGAGGTTGTTGTTGGTAGGTTTGTAGATTTTCTTAAAGTACTTTGCAATGAGAGCCAAATTTTTCTGCATGTCTTTATCCCTCTGAGCTTGTTCAGGATCACTGTCTTCTTCAGAAGCTGACTCAGATGGTGGTGTGATTGGTTTGGCTATCTCTTTGCCTTTGTATCTTGTAGTTGCATGAGATCTGGTTGGAAGTGAAGCTTTTGATGTTGGTGCATATGATTTGTGAGACTTTGATGATTGATAATAAGGGTCTTGAAGTGTTTGAGCAGTAGCAACAGTGCTAAAAGGTTAGCATTCTTGCCATTCTTTCAGCACGGAGGTCATTAAATTCCTTTTGGTATTGTTTCCGAAAGTCAAATAGCTTTAAATGGTATGAAAACTTCAATCCAAACTTATTGTTTTGTTATGCTTCACAATTGTAGACAAATCTTGACCATTCTGGTTGAAGTTGTTGAATAAATTAAACATTGACTTGCATCGTTGCAACTGTCAAATTGTTTCTGATCATTTCATTCTCATTTAGTTAGAATATTGTGTAGTAAGAAACTCATTTGTTTCTCCATCGTGAGAGGTGAATTGGACCTCTAAACTCCACAAACTAAGTTTTTCTGACATCTGAATATTGAGTGATATTCACCTTGTTGTAACCTTTCAATGGCTTCCCACATTTCATAAGTTGTCTTGCATGCATCAACAGTTGAGTATATTTCATCTCACAATTCCACAGTCAATATCAAATGAATCGCATTCTTCTATTTCTGAATTCAAAATGACTCTGTTCTTATGGAGTCATATTGGTAACAGTCTCGACTGTTGTTTGTTTCAGGAACTTGCAGGAGAATGCTCCTGTTGTTCAGGAACAACTAGATTGATGAAAATCGTTGGAGTGTAAGGACATTTAAGAATACACTTCCGTAAGGCATCCACCATTTGGTCTTGTATCAATTACGTAAGAACCGTATCGCACATTGAAGCATATCGTCTTGTTGCAAGGCAAATTGAAGGACGAACCTTGAACCTAGCTGCATTATTGTTATGCATTTGACTGTCGGTTGTGGAATTACAATTGGGAGTTGTCATGATGAATGAATTGACAATTATGAAGTAAAAAAATGATTGAAAGGATCTTAAGTGGTTTATGAAGTGTTATTTGATGTGGTTTTAAATGATTACCGTGTCAACATTGATTTTACAAAGTCCTATGATTAAACCGAAAATAGAAATTCTTTTCGCACGGATTTAACTAAATCAAGAAAAATCGTGAATGAATAATTTTTGTTGTTAAGTTTGAGTTGATTAAGTGTCCTTTGTAGTCCAAATAATGTCCAAAGTCCTCGTATTTAGTCCATAAGTTTGTTTGTCTTGATGTGATGGTTTATGGATAAACGTGATTTAACTCTTAATATTACCCAAATTCGTCAAATATCCAACCTATCGCGCATCATGTTTTCAAAGGAACAAAAAACGCAATGACTTTAGTCAAAACGCAACTATCTTTGAGCAAAACGCAGTCATTTTTCTTAAGCAAAACGCAACGTCTTCTATGATCAAAACGCAGTGACTTAGAGCAAAACGCAATGTTCTTTTATCAAAACGCAGTCTGTCTTGGACACAAAACGCAATGTATATAAAAAATTGGGCAGAGTAACGTTTAGTCAAAACGCAATGATGGTCTTCGATGAGCAAAACGCAACCTGTGGAAACAAAATGCAACACATAAAAAGTATCAAATCGCAGTTACTTTGAGAACCAAAATGCAGCGACTTGAGAACCAAAACGCAATGATGGTCTTCAAAACATGGGTTTTCATTGGACAAAACTCAATGACTTTAGTCAAAACGCAACTATCTTTGATCAAAACGCAGTCACTTTTCTTGATCAAAACGCAACGTATAAAAAATTTGGGCAGAGTAACGTTTAGTCAAAACGCAATGATGGTCTTCAAAACGCAACCTGTAGACAAAACGCAACGAGCAAAACGCAATGAACTTGATCAAAACGCAACGAGTCAAAACGCAATGAATTTGATCAAAACGCAACGAGTCAAAACGCAATGAACTTGATCAAAACGCAACGAGTCAAAACGCAATGAACTTGATCAAAACGCAATGAACTTGATCAAAACGCAACGAGTCAAAACGCAATGAACTTGATCAAAACGCAATGAAATTAGGAGACAAACGCAACGAGTCCAAACAAATGTTTTTATCAAAACGCAATGAAACTTGGTCAAAACGCCACAATTACACAAAATGTTTACTTTTCAATACATACTTTTTGTCTCTTATACAAAACGCAGTCAACCTTTTACTCAAAACGCAACGTACGAATTGTTTCTAAAACGCAATGAACGAAAACTTTAATCTAGCTCGATTTCACCCTTTTAGCCACGAAATAAATTGTAGAACCTCACTAAACGATACAAGGGTTTGTTTTAAGCACAAAAGTACACAACTTTAACACCTTAACCACGAAAATCAAATCAAACCATGGTTTTCTTTGCGTTTTAGTTCGAACCAAGAAGAAAGAACAAAAAAAACCACGAAATTTGTATTTAATCCACAAATCAAACACGAAACACCCGAGGCTCTTGATACCAATTGTAGGATCCCGATAACACTTTACTTTATACAATCGATCACGAAATCAGAACTAGAAATGAGAAAGAAAGAGTTGTTCTAGAGAGAGAAACTAGAGAGAGAATTAGAAAGTTTACTTGCAATATCAAAAGTTTACAAATGAACCAACACCCTCTCCTTCCTTGGAGAGGGGTATTTATAGTGAAGACTAAAAGGATTGCATGCCTTTTAGTATTCATATCTCGGTCGGCTTCGGGTTTACTTAGGCTTTCGGCCCATTTTAAAAAAACACGTGAACCTGAATTAGATACAAATATAGCCCGTTTAACCCGTACTATCCTAATATAACGCATATTAATTTAGTGACCGAGACCTAATATAATTATGAACGAACTTCTATTGTTTGACTTAATATTTTGAGGCTAACACGTTTGTTAAAAAGAGAAGCATGGAGTCCATTTGAAGTTAGTGTTGGAATTACTGAGGAAGGAGAAGTTGTATGCTAAGTTTACTAAGAGTGAAGCAATAAAGAATTGGGAAGTACTTACGACACCATCCGAGATATGATTATTCTTAGGATTGGCAAGTTACCTACCTACGTTTCATCGTAAACTTTTATAAGATTGTTAAACCCATTACTTCCCTAACTGAGAGGGATCAGAAGTATGAGTGGGGCGGAGAATGAAAATAGGCTTTCCAGACCTTAAAGAATGATTTGTGTGACGCTTCGATAAATCAAATGTAGTGGTTGATGCGTTGAGTAGAAAGGAGAGAGTGAAACCAAGACGAGTAAGAGGAATGATACTGGCAGCCCAAAGTGAGGTGTTCAAGCAAGAGAACGTACTCGCAGAAAGGCTACATGGTTTAGATCCACATATGGAAAGAAAAAGAGACAAGAGTGTGTACTTTATGGATCGTGCTTTCGGTTCTATGGTAGCGTAAGTGTAATGGACGAGGCCCAATGCATCAAGTGTTCTTGGTACATCTGGGAGGCGTATATGACGTACTATAACTTATGAGACATGTATTGTAGCCACAGAGTAGGAAAAGGATATAGCTACCTATGTCAGCGAATTTCGGATTTTGTTTAGGAGGTGAAGGCTGCAAATGTCAAAGACTTGTCTTGCTGTGAACAACCTAAATACTTGAGAGAAAACCGATAGAATCACCATGGATTATATCCCACTTGAATTTCCAAGGGTCAAAGTAGTAATAAGATTGATTTGGTGATGGTCGATAGACTAGACCGAATGAGCTCATTTACCTAGCTAATACAAGAAGATTTCCAGTATGTGAAGAAGGCAAGGATTTATATTGATGAGACAATAGAAAGGAATGGAATTCTGGTTACAATTAACTCAGATTGAGATGGATGATTTTACCTTGTTATTTGGCATACGTTTACAGAAAGTGTTTTGGAGACGCGATTGGAGATGTGAGTACTGCTTAACATACCCCTCAAGCGTATGGACAAAGGCACGTATTGAGTTCCAGACTTGGAAGATATAATGAGGGCATGTTATATTGAATTTTGGTAGTTAGTTATCCCCGCCAAAATTTTGAGAATTTGGTGTGCTCCATTTGAAGCTTTATATGGAAGAAAATGTAGGTCGCCTATTCTATGGGAAGAGATTAGAGAGAGTAGTTTGACTGGGACTGAGTTAGTACAAAAACGACTGAAAAGGTAGTGTGGTAAAAAGAAAAGCCCAAGAACGGCGAGATTCATCAAAAGAGCTATGCTGGTATAGGCGTAAGCATTAGATATTTGAGGTGGGAGATCATTTTGTTTTTAAGGTGTCGCATAAAAAGGGCGTAATGCGTTTTGGAAAAAAGGGTAAGTAGCACCAAGATATGTAGGACCGTTTAAGATCCTTGAAAGGATTGGCCTTGTTGATGATAGGTTGAGGTTGCCTGAGGAATTGAGTTGTGTACATGCACATTCCATGTGTCGAATCTAAAAAAAATGTGTTAGCAGATGCTAGTCTGCATGTGTCATTGGATGAGATCAAGGTTGACAAAACTCCATACGTAGTTGTTAAGGAACCTGTTTCGAGAATAGTAGCCGTGAAGTTAAGAGGTTAAAACGAATCAAATTTGGTAGTTAAGGTCCATTTGGGCCGCGAAGCAGGTCTTTAGGACTTCAGGTGAACTGAGTATCCACACTTTTTCGTTGAGCAAGGAATCATTAGGAGTTTTAGTTAAAGTTGGGTACGTAAGGTTTCTAGTAGACCTTAGTATGCCCTTAGATGTGTTGTGTGATTTTGGTTAAAGTTATTTTATGAATAAACTCGAAAAAGACGAGCGAGATTCATCAAAAATAACATATAACTTAGTTTCAAGACAATTCTTTTTGATGAGTTGCGAGACCGGGTTATAAATGACGTTGTTACGCAACTTAAGGTTTTTGACGAGTCTCCTCGATGACTAGCGAAGGTTCAGGTAGTTTGGATGTTCTTTTCGTTTGGAACGGTATAGCTGCTATGCGTACCCTTTGATGGGCGAGCAAAGTTGTTAGCAGTAAGTATTCTTGTTAAAGTTAGTTGGAAATTCAAATGTGTAACTTTGAGTTAACATGGGTATGGGGAGGACTAATTGAAAGATAAGTATCCATGATTACTTATTTTGGTATGATAGAGTTGAACCTATTTGGTTAAATCTCCAGGAACTGGGATTTTCCAAAGGAGGGGATACTGTGACAACCATGACTTGAGCAGGTTAGTCAAACCGTTAGTGTTGACTTGTGAATCTGTTGTAATATATGGTGTATGTGATTATATGTGTTTATATGCATTTATGTGGATTATGTGGGAAATTGGTAGTCAATCTATTGAGTGTGATCATCTCAATGAGATTGGAATGGTGGTGAGATTGGTTGAATTCATTTCATTCGCCCGACTTTGTGCCAAGGATATATTTTGGTGATTTAAGCGGTTTCGTGTTAATTGTGTAAGTAATTATTATGTATACGTATTTATGTGTTAGTAAAATTAGGTATGAATAGGTGTTAGTGGTTAGAATAAGAAAGAAATGAAATTTCTATTTTTGGAAAGTTAGGTTTAATAAAAATGAAAAGTTATTTATTTTTAAAGGTTTAGTAAAGTGCGTTTATGCAAAAAGGTATGCGCAAATAAGCTTAGGTTTTTATAAAAAATTAAGGTAATACAAGTAATTAGTTACTTAATATATATATAGAGTTAAGGATCAAATGAGAAGTTTTCTTAAAATAAGAAGGATAAGAAGTAACTATAACCGCATATCCGAGATGCACCGACTTAAATTAGATGTCATCTCAATAATCTAGATGCGATTATAATGCGATCATAATTGTTTCCTAATCTTTTTAATTGATGCACAAACATATTTAAGATGCATTTCATGATTTTCTTTCTCCTTGTTTTTTGGTCCCCTACAATGTGCCAAAAATCATGAAAAATCAATTTGCAATCCATCTACACATAAAATTAATTTAGAAACTCCCATATGGTCAATCTAGAAGACAAAAATGCATACTTATGAAAGTCGTTGCATTCTCAAATGGGTGGTTTTAGTTACTTCTCAATCACTTTCTTATTTTAATTTACATCTCACTAGGAAAGTTTTTTTTTTTCCCCCCCCACCCTACTCTCTCTTCTCTCTCAATTCTATATAATAAATAATATATATAAAATATATTATTTATAAAAAAATATATATTATAATTAAAAAAGGGCCATTCGGCCGGTTTTGGGGAAAAAGAAAAGGAAAAGAAAAAAAAGAGTTGTAATTGGAAACAAATTCTAATTAGGAATTATCTAGGATTTATATTGGACCCTATAAATCAACATAAAATCCCTAAACTTCCCCCTTGTGAGAAACCGGTCGATCCAAAGAGAAAGAGGAGAAAATAATAGGGTTTTGCTTTTGTAAAGAAAACAAGTTCCTAAAGGTGAAATTAATTATATCATTTGTTAATTATTAATCATTAATTCATGTAACAATTATTAAGAAAGAAATAGAGTATTCATATAAATCTCTAAATTAATGGATTTATAATCATTACAATGATTAGGGTTTAATTAGGATCATATGGGTGTCTTCGTTAGGGTTTATAGATCGCATTAAGAACTTGATTTAGATTATGTGTAGCATTTAGGGGATGAGTTGTTCGGCTGTTATCTCGAAGTTGGTAATAGCTTATGTCAAGTTTCCCGGTGTCTATGATGTAGCTCAAGAGTCTATTTCTATAACATCAGGCCACGAAAGTTTTTTAAGGTCCGGAAAGTCATTCAAAGTTCGATTACGATAAAAGTTGTCAGCCAGTTAAATTCGGGTCAGATTTATGTCAGATTACGAGGTGTAAAACCCCCACTTAAAATTAGAATTAGGATTATCCAACCTACCGGAGTTTAGTTCTATGTGTCTATTAAAAATCCCTCAAAGGATAACTTCTCATTTGGAGTCTAAGTATAGTTTTTAGGTCCAAACTTTTTAGTGTACGATCAGATCCAAAACTGAGTAGTTAAAAGTTTGATTTTATTTGGGGCACTTAAGAAGGGAAATAAATTAGTGGAAAAATCATGGAGATAGTAGACTCATGGTATTGAACTTGTGATTTTTGGTAAAATTTATAAAGCTCAGTAGGTATGGTTTAGAAAATGGTAAAGTGATGTCAAAATTCTGCATTTTTGGGTAAATTGTAAGACTTTGGAAAAGTGTGTAAACATGTTAGTTAAGGTTGGGCATGGTGTCATGGTGACTCATGAGGGTAATTAAACACCTTAGACATCCATCTTATGATTGTTACATGGGCATACGCATTTGGCTTGGTCGCGTGTAACAAGTGTTTGTTTTGATTGTTTAGTTTCATGCAAGGATTTGGAATTTGCTTAAGCATCAGGTGAGTTTCATTGCCCCTTTTTCTTATGTTTTCTTAGGGTAAAAATGATGCTATGAGTTTAAATGTTTTAGTTACTGTGATAATGTGTTTTAAATGAGGCATGGGCTATACGTGACTATTGTATGTTATGTGCTACTTGCTATTGTTGTGGATCGTGGGACACGTTCCGTTCCCTTGTTTGTTGTGCTTGAGCGTGGACTGTCTCGAGCATTGAAGAATTGTAGATTGAGCGTGATCGTCTCATTGCTGTGAATTGTTGATAGTGAGCATGATCGTCTCATTCTTGTGGATCGAGAGACACGTTCCGTTCCCTTGTTTGTGATGTTGAGCGTGACCGTCTCAACATGGTTTGGTGTGGTTGCATGTTAGCTTGTATGATAGTTTGTTTACTATCCTGTTATGCTATGTTTTATTTATCACAGTAATTGGTTTTAAAGGATTGTTATGTGTGTCTTAAACCTATGACTCTCAACAACTTTATGTTGACGTTTAAGCATCATTTTCAGGTGAGCACCATGGGAATAAGATAGAGAGAAGTGGCTAGAAAGAGACCGTAGGATGTCATGGAATTTATTGCTTTATTGTCTTGAATTTTGCCTTGTTTAGATTATGGATAATTGTTGCATGTCTTTGTATTGGCAAGAACTTCCGTTCCATCAATAAAGACGCCTTTTGGATTTTGGTTAGTTTTATGGGTATTGTTATGACACTTTGTGTCTATGCTTTACTTATTTATTTCATATAGAATTCTCTGTATAGACGCCATTGTGTTGTGATGATATCCTTTCTCGTTACGCCTCACGTTTCCGCCTTGGCGGGGTGTGACAATGGTGAGAAAAATAAATCTTCAAGTATTCGTGAAAGGACTACTCAACCATTGGTAAAACCGCAATAATCATCTGTTCCTTTCCCAAACCAGGTGAGAAAAGAAAAAGAAGAAGCACTGCAACAAAATTCTTTGGAGAATCTGAAACAACTCGATATTAATATTCCGTTTATCAAAGCCCTAGTGCAAATAAGCAAAAATCCGCTAAAATCGAAAGTTTTACTGATAGACTAAAATCCAGATTTAAAGAAGCTTGTACAGAGACAACGAACGAAAAGTGCTCAGCTGTCTTGCTTAACTAACTGTCATCAAAAGAAAAAGACCTCAAGAGTTTCACTACCCCTTGGAAAGTATTGGAGAAACATAGGGAAGCAGAAGACTTATCACGTAATATCAACTTGATCAAGTTTGAGAAATCCGCATACAGAGGTGTTAACATGAGAAGGGAAAATTGCTGATAATTCTCGGACGAGCATTTAAGTGGTTCTACAATAAATCCAAGTCTAGTAACGATGTAACCATGGTATGCGGATTTGTTTAATTATATTGTTGGAAAGGTTGTTCCCCCAAATTGGACCTTTGAAAAAAGAAAGAGGGTTTTTTTCGCAAGTCAAGACTTACTTCTGGGAGGAACCTTATGCATTTAAACTATGCGCGGATAATATAATGAGAAGATGTGCGGCTGGAAATGAAACCCTTGAAATTCTGGCACATTGTCATTCGGGACCTACAGGTGGGCATCAAAGTGCAAAAAATTACCGCAAAGAAGGTTTAACAGTAGTCCGTATTTTATACTTAGTATACTTTAAGTATGCAATAAGTACGTAAGACGATGTTGATGCATGTCAAAGATCGTAAAACATATCTTCAAGGAACGAAATTTGGCCTCAAAATAACATTCAGAGTATGGCTAAGGCCCTGTTGATGTTATGGGGATTATATTTTTATGGGAACAATTCCCCCCAATCTAGAGGAAATAAATACATATTAGTAGTTGTCGATTATGTGTCCAAATGGTTCGAAGATCAAGCATTACCTACGAATGACGAGCGCGTTGTGGTTAAGTTTTTAAGATGTTTATTTCCTAGGTTTGGAGTTCCTAAAGCTTTTATTAGCTAGAGGGACACATTTTTGTAATTTCCAGCTTGAAAAAGCTTTACAAAGATATGGTGTGACTCACAAATTATCCACGGCATATCACCCTCAATCTAATGGACAAACTGAATTTACTAATAGGGCTATTAAGCGCATCCTAGAGAGATCAGTGGGGTACAATCCTAAAGGTTGGTCGAAAAAACTTAACGATGCGTTATGGCGTTTAGGACGGCCTACAAAACACCGACAGGGTGTACACCTTTTAGATTAGTTTATGGGAAAGCATGCCATTTATCCGTAGAGATCGAGCATAAGGCACATTGGGCATTAAAACAATGTAATATGGATTTAAAGCTTGCTAGCGAAAGTCGTCTTATGCATGTCTATTCTGTCGTTGCGGCCATGTATGCATGTCTCAGCTGCCTTGTTGGTTTATTACTATTGGTGAAAGTTAGAAGATCCATACCATATTACTCTGAATATTCCTACCTTAGTTTATATCTATGTGGGATTGAGCATTCGCAATGTGTCTATCCTCGTCGTTACTGTACGGGAGTGTATTGGTGTCCTATGTCGCCCACACTAGAATATTGGTTTCGAATAAAGATTAGTTATCAGTAATCAACCTAACCTTCTCCTAAAAACCTATATTTACCTTTAAAACTTGTTACTCCTTAGCTTTACGGTGGAAGATGTATGATCCCTAGCCCAGCTTATGAAGAATACTCGCCACGACCTGAGCAATTAACCAATTAGTTTACATGTTAACCACACATAGATTATTTTGATGATTTGAGTGTTTTCATCTTCCTATTTCGTGAGGTGTTTGGTTGTGTACTTGTAATGATCAAATAAATGCTTTAACGGAAAATATCCTTAGGGATACATTTTTATAAAACTTCTAAAGGCTACTTGAGGACAAGTAGGATTCAAGTGGGGAGATATTTGATGACATCAAATAACGTCTATTTTATAGCATCATTTATCCCATGTAATTAAACCATTTTGTATAATTATTGCAAGAATTGGTACTTAATTGTTTATATTTGTTATTTGCAGTAATTATTGAGTAGTTGGCAAAAGATGGAGAAAAAGACGTGTTTTGAAGCATAAACAAAGAGTTTCAGAAAGTCGCTGATTATAACATCAATACGCCGTATCTAAAGACTTTGGAGAACTCAAGACCATTGCCTGACTTTAAAGAATACGTCATTGATACGCCGTATATGATACTTTGGTCAAAAATCAAGAAAAACACATTTTCAGCCAATACTCCGTATCCAAAAACCCCAATAGTCCGTATTGGTCAATACTCCGTATCCAAGAAATCGGATATGGCGTATTGGTCAATACGCCGTATCCAAAAATCGGATATGGCGCGTTAATCCAATATCCTAGCGCAAATTAATATTGAATATTTTATTCTTAGAGCCCACACCAAGCAACCCGGATACGCCGTATTGAGTTCCAATACATCGTATCGACCAATTTTTAGAGTCTAATAAAAACCCAACTCCTAAAATATCGATTATAGGGTATGCTTTAGCACACCAAGTGCATATCCAGAAATCAATGAAGCCAAGAAGGATCCTAAAAGTGGTCCTGATCAAATGATGAACCTCTTGTAATCTCTACACACCTATACCGTTCAGTTGTCATTATGAATAATCGTTCATACAATATTACTATTGATAAAAATGGACAATCAGGCTAATACCTTTTGTATTAGCCATGTTTAAGATAATATAATATTTATGATTTGTCTTCATAACAATATTCTTTATTACGATGCATGTTGATTAAGTTTATCAATCACTTCAAACCCGTTTTATTGTGCTTAATTTGTGATGTACCCTATCATTAACAACTGCATCTAGTCCTACATATTATAATGAGCCTGCAACTTTACGTTTTTGTTGTGGGCGTAAGGCTAGCGAGTCCCGGGATAGAAACAATAATGCTTAATCATATATGCTATGAAAATAGGATCACCATATAAAGTCATTTTTTTTCAATCTATGGTAAAATCGATAGGTAGACTAAGCCCGATTGACTTATTGATTACATCATAACGACCTATTTTATGTAGGTAGTTAAGTGGGTTGGGGACTACTAGAATAAGAATTTCCCATTAAGAAATAAGTTATAAAGCCTCCATGAGCTATGGGGATTCATTATAACCACCAATAGAGTTATTTCCTAGATAGATATAATCAACGGTGTGAGCTTTATGCAGATTTAGATTAATTGTGACAGGATTTACTAGCAACAAACCTCGAGTCTAGGGAGAAGATCCATCTAACTTTAGAGTCTAGGGAGAATATCCATCTAACTTTAGAATGATACACCACCAACGAATTAATACAATCATTGCACAAATTGACAATCAAGTCATATTATTATATTAAACTGGCTAATATGTTTTCCTCAGATTTGACTGCTTCCTAATCTTTTGTTAATCATTTGTGTGCGTTATTTGTCATCACCTTAGGATAATTAGAACTAAACTCGTGCCAGTCTCTCAGGCTGAAAACCCCTCTTTGCGTTAGTTTAGGTTTAATTAGATTTAATTAGAATAATTAGATTAGATTAGTACTAAACCTAGGTAAATAAAATACCGGTAGAATTAAGAGTTAACTTCCACTCTCAGTGATCGACACCCTACTTACCACGAAGCTACATCTGATCGGGTACACTGCCCGTTAGAGTGTTGTTTTAGGTATAGTCAGCATAAAATAAATAGTAAAACTTGATAATAAATAAAAACCTACACGACGACACATCAATAAACAAGTTAAAGCGGGGCTATAAACTCAGCCAAGGCAAAAGTATTGATTTGGGAATAAATCAAATAACTGGAACGTCACAACAATTTCGGAACGCGACCTAAGTAATAACGGGTCGACTTAGAATTATGCAAATGAAGTGAAGTGATGCAAATATATTTTTATAACCTTATATCACCACCTACACGTTTGCGTTTTAGTTTTATAAGTCAAAATAACATTTACGTCAAGTTCGCCATTTTTACTCATAATTATATACTTTACAATTATTTCCAATTATTCGTCTTTAATAAATCGTAACTAGCTCGTTTATTGATATTTTTGAAAACTCCCGACACGTATGGAAAGTATATAAGTAATACTACAACTTTTATTAAGGACTTTTTAGCTCATTCGGATCCAAAACGCCCAAAAACCTCATTTTATAGTCCAAACAACTCACTGTTTATTAGAAAAATTCATGCCGAAAGTTTATTAAGTTTTTAGTTTTTATTCTAACTTTGGAAGGTCGTAACTCCTTCTTTATAATGATTCACGAAATGGGCGAGTACTATATTTTTGCATAAAATCGAGTACTACAAAATATCCCTTATAAGTTTTTCCTGACTCGGACCCGAAATGGGTCAAAAATGTGACTAAAGTTTCTGGACATAATGTATAAACAAGCAGTTTTTCCGGAAAAATAACTAGTTTTTACCCAAACTTCATTTGGTCCTAACTCACTCGTTTTTAGTCGGATTTTGACGAGTTTTATATCCACTCGTATGTATTTAAGTCTACTATCTATTTTTAAGGCCTCGACTATCCAAAATGAGATTTACTGTCCAAAAACACTATGAATAAATTCGGACAACAAGTATATACTTTTCGTTTTACCACTTTATTTCACCCACAAATTACAACTCCATACTAACCTAGTCCATTCCACTAATTTTCATCATTTTATCATCACAACAACAACTTCATACTAACCTAATCCCTTTCACCAATTTATCAAGAACAACAATATATTCAAGAATATAAACATAAAATAGACTTTTAACTAGTTTAAATTTATAAACATCCATTTTAACAACAAAGCCATAATATTAACAAGAAATTTGTAAAATGACTAGAACATGTGAAATAGTGTAGATACATAATTTTATTATCTTTTTTATAGTATTTTCACAAGAACATAATCAAGAGTTTTGCTAGTTTCTTTTAGAAAATCATTTAACACAAACCTAGTGGTGATATACTTGCATGAATGTAGTGATGATAATCATATATATATGAAATGAAATCTTGAATGTAAATGAGCACCTTAGTAGGATGATGAGATGAGTTGAACAAGTATTACACCCAATTAACCCAAGTACTTGAATGTTTAAACACCTAAACCCTTAATCTTCTTGCAAAATACTTGTTAAAGATCAAAACCTAATTTTTCTTGTTCTTCTAAGTTGAGCCATGAGCTAGAGAGCACAATGGAGGGAGAGAAATATTTTTGCTAAGTGAAGTATGTGAGAAAAAGTGTTATGTTTACTTCTTTTTTTTAAATTTCAATTAAGGTATGGTCTAAAGAGGCTTTGTGCATGCTTAGTAAGAATGTTACTTAAATTAGGTGTTTGTGTGTTGCTTTTGTTTCCTTGGCCGGCCATATGCATGTATAAAGGAGTTAGGTAGAGCTTGTGAGAGCAAATAAGATCACATGATAGCATATGGAAGAGTTTTACCCTAAATGGAGCTTGGTTTAGTTCAAGATTGTTGCACATACCCTTTTGGGATGGTTTATTGGGCGGCAAAAGGCAAGAAGGGGAAGAAAACATATAAAGTTTATGTATTTTGATTTATTATGTATGTATATGTGTCGGTTACCCTATATCACTTCACTTCATTACTTGTTGCTCGAATACAAAAAGAAAAGAGAAGGAAATTAGAAGAAGTTTAGAGAGAGAAAACTAGAGAGAGAATGAGAGTTGGATTACTTGCAAGAACAAAGTTTACAAATGAATCAACACCATTTTCCTTGATGGAAAATGGTATATATACCCTACACAACTACATGGGGCGTGTGGGCTTTTACTTGGGCCGGGCTCGGGATTGACTTGGGCTTTAGCCCGATACACATACAATATTAGCTTACATTTATGAGCCCGTTTACCCTTATAGCCTATTACAACGTATAATTAATCTAAGTGACCGACCCTAAAATAAAGAACGAACATTCCCATTACAAACTCAATATTATGAAGGCAGAACTATCTCCCCCGAAGTGATATCATAGTGACACTCCTTCATGAGATCAATGAGATTGCTTTTTTGTCGTTAAGAACTAGTGGACATTGGTCCCAGAATACATTGTAGGCTTGTTCCATTCATGCATTGTGATCTATGATCTTGAGCCATTGTCAAAGACTTGATCGACTTCTCTTTATGTCCGAGATAGTTTAAAATCTTTTTCCTTCTTATCTTGAATCAACTTTGCCACCTTTGCAAATCTTGTGTCTTTGACCAACATGCTCATACTTTGCATCATCTTGAAAGCTTGCAAACAATCTCCCTAGAAGACTTGATATCTTGAAGGAGATCTTGTATAACAGATTTTTTGCAGAAGTCTTTGTCTTTAATACTTGAGCTTTCATGATTCTTGAATCTGAGCTTATAGAATGTAATTGTAGATTACAATGAGCATGTGGTAATGAATCCGACTCCAGCTGGAATGGGGCATCATCATCTCCATCTTTATGTATCCTGAAATAAAACAGTTAGCAATAAAGCGGGTGAACGAATATGGCTTTGTCATTCATCCAGATTTGGTTAGATTAACCTCCGGTTCCGTAGGACCATTTTACAGTATAAATAATGTACCTGTGATCAGGTAGATTCAAAGAATCTCATTGACAGTTTCAGCTCAAAGCGTAGGGTCTTCTAACATACATATGTAATTTAGAATTGGCCATGCTTGCAAGTTCTCATTATCGGGAACATCTCAAAGCAACAACACCGGTAAGATGAATCAGATATGTTACTATCTTTCTGATTATTACGTCAATTCATTTACTGGACCATTATCGATATCCAGTTGATCACAAGCTATGATTCATATAGAATCTTGCAAGTCACCTACTGCAGTGATGTTTGATGTTGGCTCAAGCAGGATTTCTATCTTCATGGTGAATACTTAAGTATCACTTGGATGTTCTAGAAAAATCACAAGGATAATGCGTAGTACCCTTGTTAACAGCTTGTAAACTTGATGATGTTCAACAAGTGTTTGTAATGGAATGTGTCCTAATGAGATTTATTTTATTGATCTCTTGGCTCTAGACTCGATTAGTGCATTTTGGTTTTAGTACTCGGAGGCTGGAGCAGACTGCCACCTATTCAATATCAACTAACTCGAAGTGAGAAAGTCAATAGAAGTCGTGTGTATCTCCGTGACAAATGAGACAAGTTTCTTTGTTGAGAGAAACTTGAATGGCTGGGAAGGGTTGTGCAGTGCATCACTGGGTCCATGATGTCTTGTCTTTAATACCAGATTTCATCTTTGTGAAAAATGATAGCATATGTATTGACCCGGTTTCTGCCTAAATTATGTGAAGGGCTTCTTTCTTTTCACCCTTTATCCATACATTTCTTTTTATTCTTCAACCCCTTCACACGTGCATCGATAACCGAAAGTGTTTTGCACATGTGAATAAGTGTATAAAGCACTTTGAGTCTTTAGATCACTTATTATTTTCTAGATCATATTTTAATTATATTTCTCCCCTTATTTTAAATACTAAATTACTTAGTCTTTGAAATACCAAGTGATTAAAATTTGTCTTGAAAAGTCTGTAGAGAGAAAATATTATCATCATAAATTATGTGAAACTTTTTCATATTGCTCCCCTTTAATTTTACATATGTTTGACACCTAAAAAATGATACAAAGTTGTAAAAAGAATATAAAATTGAGGTTGAGACAGTGTTGAGCACACAATTTTAAAAGATTATGAAATGTCATTGACGAATTCTTGAAAAATTATGCTCAGACACTGGATCATCTTATAACAAACATTCTATAGTAAGTTGTCATTATTATTACTGAGTTGTTATTAAGAGACTTTTTATAATGTTTTAAATACATAAAAGTTGTCATGAATTGATGTATCTAAAATCATTAAAGATTTGGTTTTTGAAACCCCCCCCCCCCTCAACAATTGACTCATTTATAGAAAATGATTGTCTTTGAAAAGTTTGTGAGGGATGGAGTGTTGAACACATAAGTTTGAAAGTTTTAATACATAAGAATGGTTCGTGAGATATGTATCCAAACTCATTTAAATGTATATTTTTTTGTTTTTCGATAACCACCCCCCCCGAAAAAGATAGAGTGTATTGAACACACAATTTGAAATGATTATGAATCGTCAGTGAGAAAAAAAAAATTCTCTTGAAAAATTAATGTCAACATTTTGAAAAACATCATGTTAAAATACTTCTCTCCAACTCTAAGGGTAAGCGCACTTATGCGATACACTATCCCATTTTTTCTGAAGCTCAAAACTTTTGAATGTCCCCAATAAGAACAACTCAAGACCCGAGAAAAGTTGAATTTCCGTTGTTAGATAAGTTAGTCTTTATGGGATAAACTTTCCTTGAATGAAGTCCGGGTTACGTACTGATATTTGCACTTAAGCCATCAAGAAAATAGAAATGACATGTTTTTAAAAAAGCATTTGAAACTCATGTTCGAACTTCATTTACACGCCCGTGTCGATATTAAACAACATTTCTAGGTACGTAAATGTATCTTTCACACCCCCAAACTGGGCCTAGACGGAAAATAACGTGTCCGAGGCGTGACTCCTAACAAATCCAATTCACAAAAGCAATAAAGGAACGACCACTAATCATAGGGACGTGTTGAAAAAGTTTACTCGTTGCATAAAATAAAATAGTTTTAAGTTTTTTACAGCCCTATTAATTGATAAGTTAAAAGTAGCAGGAAGCAAAACATAGTTTTTGGTAAAAAAACAACGAGTAAATAATAGAAAGTCTTGAAATTGGCGAAGTCACATAGACACATAGACTCACATAGCATCAAGAAATCATCAAGCAAAGCACCTGAGAAAACATAGTTTAAACCGTCAACATAATGTTGGTGAATTCAAAAGGTTAAGTTTTGAACAAATATGAGTACCACATGAATCAAAACGTAATGTGACACTATAAACGAATACAGCATCACAAAAAAAGTAATTTATTGTTGCACTAAGCCACATGGACACCAAGCTACATATAAAGTCAACAGGGCATGTTTACATCTCTTTTGTGCAAAGTATTCCTGCCCGTAAGTCGGAGTCCCCCAAACCAAAGACACCATAAAGTATAACCTGAAGACATAAATCCTGCTTGTTCATTTCACGACATAAGACAAGTAAGTTCATGCTTACCCGATAGGGATAATTATGTCCCAATAGATCTATCATTCACACGCAATCGCTGCTCCCTCATCGGTACCTCCGTCGAGAAACTAACATTTCATGATAAGTCGTGGCATAAGTAGTTTGAAAGCTACTTAGGAAACACATAAACAATTAAAAACTCACGTAAAGCTTTAAAAGCAAACAATGTTTCTTACCCCAATAGTATAAAGCGTTTGTAAATCTGTAAAAATGTGGGGCTATGAACTAACCTTAGCAAGGGTAAGCGATAATCACAACAGATGATGAAGATATAAGGAGGTCTAGCCGCGACCTAGAGTAAGTACGGGTATGACTTAGCATTTATCAAAGAAATACAGTAAAGCATCCATATACATTAATTAATGCATCCAATGTGTTTGCGGTTTTAGAAATAAAAGAATTTGAAACTTACCATTGTCTTAGTTTAATCCCAGATACTTTCAAAAAGTACTAATATTTAGAAACTTTCCTTTTAGGAAACTTTTAGTTTCAAAACGATGAATAGCGTCCCCTATTGTTCTTAAGTTTTCCATATTTTTACAAATCGCTTAACAAATTCTAAATCGCCTACACTCCTTATGAGTTTAATCGCCTAAAATGTCCCGTTACGTACTATTATTTAATAATCCCAACATTTAATAAGTTCCGCATGCTCAAATAACCTTTCATACATTTCTAGATGTTCTAAAAATACTAATTAACCTAACGTCACTATATTTTCGCTCGTATAAAAACATCCAAAATCCGTCCGAAACGTGCACGAAACCCCCCTTTTAATATAATTCTACTCAGCCCACTTTATTTAAAGTTTTTCTTAAAAGTCTATTTTTCCAATTTGTGTAAAAATGTCTCTCGTATATATGACATTTAGGCTAAGCGGTTTTGCCAACATGATAGTAAAATCTCATTCCGGAAAACTTTCGTGTTTTATACTTTGGCCGATTCGGACCCGAAGGGCCCCGAATCGCCCGTTTTAGCTGCTGATCTGGTCTTTGCATTTTCCCATTTCTTTCGCCGAAAAATGTTTCGAGTTTCATTTGACCATAACTAGGTCGTTTTAAGTCCGATTTTAAAGTGTGATATATGAAAAATTATCTATTCGAAATAAGCTCTTCAAAAACTACTTTTACGCCTAATGAAAACATTTTTAAGTCGCTCAAAACCACAAAACTAATTCGGGACAGCAAGGTTGTTTTACCGAAATACGACCAAAACTCAACCCAACTCGCATATTAGTGCTTAATCTAGCCCTAATCTTTATTCACCAACAACCAACCAACAAAACTAAACCTTAATCCACCCTAATCTCTATTGTTGCAACTCTCATCAACTCTCAATCTCACCAAGAACATAATATAAGACATAAACATAAAGTGGTAACAATGTTTACTTCCATTTTATAAAAGATGACAAAATATTAACTTATTTCTTTTGTAAAAATTAACACAAACACATGGATCTTTGTGAACAAACATAGATCTATAAAGAAATTAGATGAAACCAACAAAGATTCAAGGAACACTTACAAATCAAGAAGAGCAAGTAGAGAAAACACAAGATCTATACCCACAAACTATAGATCTATAAAAACCCCAAATAATTTTACAAACCCTAATTTTATAATTCTTGAAATCTTTGAAAAACAACCAACCAACACTTGGATCTACCTTAGATAACCTTAGAATTAAACTTAGAATACTTGGATCTTGCTAGAAATCAAAAGTTATGGATGTGTTTGTGGGTTGAAGGTGTGCCGTGAGCTAGGGAGAGGAGGAAGAGAGATGTGTGAAAATTTTGTGGCTAGAGAAATGTGTTATAACCTAAGTGTGAGAAAGTGTTCTTATTTATAGTAGAAGAGTTAGGGTTTGAAGGGTTCAAGTGGTGCATAAGTGACCAACACACACCAAAGGTGTGTTTGGTCTTGGGTTCGGCCGAATGTGGCTCACAAGGACCAAGATGGTTCAAAATTTTGGTCCATGGTTCCAATAATATTCATACCTTGAATTTTCCAAGTCAAGTGAAGTCAAAGGTATAAGTATGCATGTGATGTGTAAGATATGGCATGCATGCAAGTTTACTAGGTAACAAGATGTCATTTTCTCATCTATCATGCACACATGGGTGAGGCTTTCAAAATAAGATGCCAAATCTTTAATTTAGAGTTCAAGTATACATGTTGTTGTGGTTTAGGCGCCACATTTTGGCTAGGGAAAGGAGGTGAACGAAATTTTTAGTAGTATGACACTAGAAATACGATAACTTGAGTTTACACGAAAAGATTTTGAGTTTCCGGGGTTCCGTTTGGTCTAAAACGCGAAAAACGCAATTTAAAGGATAAAACCCTAAAATTAATATCGGAAGTGATTAAAAATCACGAAACACTCAGGAAAGCTAATATAACACATATAATGCCTAAATTAATTTATAACCGATGCCGGAACGCGTCCGATGACGTTTCTCAGTTTTTACGCAGTTTAGTTCCCCGGTAAACTGTCAGATTTAAACGTAACGTATAAAATTTAAAGTAGATGACCGGAGTGGGTCGGAATACTAACCGGGATTTTACGGGGTGTGACATCCTTTCCCCGTTAGAAGAGCTTTGTCCTCAAAGCTTAGGACGTAGCTTGAGATGCGGATACAGGGTTAGCGAACAGATGAGGGTACTTCTTCTGCATTTGGTCTTCGCGTTCCCAGGTATACTCGGGACCTCTTCTAGAATTCCAACGGACCTTCACGATTGGAATGCGACTTTGCTTCAAACGCTTGACTTCGCGGTCCATAATCTCAACCGGTTCTTCAATGAAATTGAGCTTTTCATCAATGTGGATTTCGTCCAATGGAATCGCGAGCGGTTCATCGGATAAGCACTTCTTAAGGTTCGAGACGTGAAAGGTACTATGAACACGGCTTAGTTTCTCTGGTAATTCTAGTCGATATGCAACCGTTCCCACCTTGGCGAGAATTTTAAAAGGTCCAATATAACGAGGGTTCAGCTTTCCCCGTTTGCCGAAACGTATTACACCTTTCCAGGGCGATACTTTCAACATAACCTTATCCCCAACCTGAAACTCTAATGGCTTACGTCTCTTATCAGCGTAGCACTTTTGTCGATCACGTGAAGCTTGTAGACGATGCTTGATTTGGATAATCTTCTCTGTTGTCTCACGAACAATTTCTGGTCCAGTAAGCTGAGCGTCTCCCACCTCAGCCCAACAGACAGGTGACCGGCATTTGCGACCATACAACGCCTCAAAAGGTGCCGCCTTAATACTTGTATGATAGCTGTTATTGTAGGAGAATTCTATTAAGGGTAAATGTCTGTCCCATCCCTTCCCGAAATCTATCACACATGCTCGGAGCATGTCTTCCAATGTTTGGATAGTCCTCTCACTTTGACCATCTGTTTCGGGGTGATATGCCGTACTCATATCTAATTGAGTTCCAAAAGCTTCTTGAAGAGATTGCCAGAATTGGGACACGAACCTACCATCGCGATCAGAGATGATCGAAACAGGCACTCCATGTCTCGACACCACTTCTTTCAAGTATTGCCTGGTCAGTTTCTCCATTGAGTCATTCTCCTTTGCTGGCAGAAAATGAGCAGATTTAGTGAGTCGATCGACTATAACCCAAATCATATCTTGCCCACTTGCCGTTTTTGGTAACTTTGTCACGAAGTCCATAGTTATGTTTTCCCATTTCCATTTAGGGATTTTTGGTTGTACCAATAGACCGGACGGTTTTTGGTATTCTGCTTTCACCTTTGCGCAAGTCATACATTTTCTCACATATGTGGCAATTTCTGCTTTCATGTTGGGCCACCAGTAAAGCTTTTTCAAATCTTGGTACATCTTGTCCGATCCAGGGTGGATCGAATACTTTGACTTATGCGACTCGTGCATAATCAAAGCTCTCAAGTCACCAAATAGTGGTATCCAGCTTCTATTCTTCAAACACAACGTTCCATCTGCACGTGGCTCCAGGTTCTTAATCATGCCATGCAAATCCTCTGTTCCGAAATTTTCTTCTTTTCTCGCCTCAACCTGAGCATTCAAGATCCGCGCAGGGAGATTCAAACCGATTGTCATAACCAAGGCTCGAACTCGCAGTGGCTTAGGTCTACTCTTTCGGCTTAACGCATCAGCCACCACATTCGCCTTTCCCGGGTGGTAACGTAACTCGCAGTCGTAGTCACTTAACAGCTCTAACCACCTACGTTGTCTCATATTCAACTCTTTCTGATCAAGAATATGTTGCAAACTCTTATGATCAGTGTACACAACGCACTTCGTGCCGTAAAGGTAATGTCTCCACATCTTGAGAGCGAACACCACAGCTCCCAATTCCAAATCATGTGTCGTGTAGTTCTTCTCATGGATTTTTAGCTGGCGGGAAGCATAAGCTATAACTTTCTCTTTCTGCATCAACACTGCGCCTAATCCCTTATGAGAAGCATCACAATATACTACGAAGTTTTCACTTCCTTCGGGCAATGCCAAAATCGGTGCACTACACAACTTTTGTTTCAATGTCTGGAAAGCAGTTTCCTCCTCCTTTTCACCCAATTGAACTTACACTTTTCTGAGTCAGCTTCATCATTAGGCTTGGAAAATCCTTGGAGAATCCTCGATAAATCGTCGGTAGTAACCGGCAAGACCTAGAAATTGGCGAATTTCAGTTGGAGTTTTGGGTGATTCCCAATCCTTGATTGACTCAATCTTCGCAGGATCAACGTGAATGCCTTCGCTATCAATCACGTGTCCAAGAAATTGTACCTTCGATAGCCAAAAGTCACACTTTGAGAACTTGGCGTACAATTCCTCCTTCTTGAGCAACTCCAAGATTAGTCTAAGATGTACATCATGTTCTTCTTTGGTCTTAGAGTAGATTAAGATGTCATCGATGAACACGATCACGAACTTATCTAGGTATGGTCTGCATACCCTGTTCATCAAATCCATGAACACTGCCGGTGCGTTAGTCAACCCGAATGGCATCACTTGGAACTCGTAATGACCATAGCGAGTTCTAAACGCCATCTTTGGGATATCCTCATCACGAACTCTGAGTTGGTGGTAACCAGACCTCAAGTCGATCTTTGAGTACACACTTGACCCTTGTAATTGATCAAATACAATTCGTCGATTCTCGAAGTGGGTATTCCGATTTTTTCACAGTTATCATGTTAAGTTTCACGTTAGTACGATACACATTCGAAAGAGCCTTATTTTCTTTGGACAAACAAAACGAAGCTCCCAGTTAGGAACTTGGCTATAAATCCCTGTCGGGAAAATTCTTGTAGATTGACTAGACAGTTCTTCCATCTCCGACGTGTAACCTATAAGGGGCTTCGAAGCTACAGGTCAAGCACCTGGGACTATGTCCAATTTGGAATTCGACATGTCTGTGTGGGTTTGTAGTCCAGGTAAGTATTTCTGGAAAAAACTTCTGGAAAGTCCCGTACAGTCGACACGTCCTTCAAGCCGCATTCTCCACCGACTTTGTCTTATGCTTTTCCTTCACCGTAACCTTTGCGAAAATAGTTTGACAACCTTTCTCTAGAACTTCTGGCCCATTTCACATGATATAATGGCTCAACTTTGATTTCTTTCCTGGCACCTTTGTCTCCTGATGATCATAATTTGTTTCCGTAAGGAATACACACTATCTTCTCGTCACAGACAATCACTGCATGATTCTTTGCTAACCAATCCATGCCGATGATCACGTCAAAACTACCCAACTCTATAGGCATCAGGTCAATATTAAATGGATGTCCTAACAATCCTAATGTACAGCCCATAAGCACAGTGTTGGTTTCTGAAGTCCTTTCGTCAGCTAGCTCTATAGGATACTTAATGTCTATGATAGATGGGACGCTGTCACTTAGAAGGATAAAACTGTGGGTATGGAATTTCTGTCAGCTTGGTTCTAGGTACTTGCAATAATTATGTCCTTTGCCTTATTCCATGACCATTAGAAACTTAGACGATGAAGAAATTTTCTAACTTTCTTGATTCTATCCCAACAAATGAGGATAAGTCCATTATGTTCTAAAATCTTAAAATCCGTAATTACCGTGACTACAAGGAGCGTGACTCGGTCTCTTGGCTAATTGGTTGTTGAGTCTCAATATGGTAATATTGAGGAATATTTACTACTTAGTTTACGGAGCTTAATAAAACGAATACATATGACAGACACGCGCGCAAAATTTTAGTAAAACATGATGATGATAAAATCTTATCAAAATTGTAGGGAGGAGAAAAAGAATATAGAAGTGGAAAGTGAAAATAGTTTGGCAAAATTTTTAAGGTGACTACTCTTAGCATAGGATGGTCCTCCCTAAATTATACATAGGTGATCAGGCTATGTATAATTTATGTACTAACGATAAAATGCTTGTTTCGTCAAACTAGTGTTATGTTTAAAAGTTTGTATGAATAAACAAGCGTTTGATTCTAAGTAGAAAATAGTTATTGGAAAACAAGAACATCGTAATTTATATTAATCGACACAAGATATTGTGGTATGACTTAGTAAAATAGTTTAAAAAAAAGGTATACCAACAAATAGTTTACGAGAAATCACATGACAGTTTATAGTGTAAGAGTGAAGGGTCTATAAAATGGTAACAAATGGTCTACGAGTTGACAAACGGTTTATATAATGACATCAAATAGTTTATAAGGTGTTAGCGAAATGATTTATAAAACGATGGTCAAAAGTTTATAAACGTCGACATAATAGGTTAAAAGATGAAAACAAGTAAGTTTGTAAAATGGTTTGGAAAATAGTTTATGAGATGATAGTAGAATAATTTTTAAGAAAATGACAAAATGGTTTATAGGATGACAACAAAATTGCTTATGAAATGGCACAAGAATAGTTTATACAATGCTAGCAGCGGAATGATTTGATAAGATGGTAGTAATTTAAGGAGTAGCTTACATAAATAAATAGAGAAATTAAGTGTAACTAACGGAATTGTCATGACACATACATTAGCGGGAAATCTAAAACATCCACTCAATACAACGAAATTTATAGAAAAGTACCAATGCAAACATAGTCTAGGAAGACTTTGACTTAGGTCACTAGGTAAGGCGGGAAGATCTCTTCTTAAGCATTGGTCTTGTTTTTGACGACACTAGAGTTCTCATGAGCTTTTTCCTTCCAAATCTTGTTCACTTGGTTCTGATTTCTTATTCTTAACTTCTGGCATTCATTCCTAAAATGTCCTAGCCTTCCACATTCGTAGCAAGTGATGGCAGCTTTTTGATATCGCTACATGGGTTTCTCCGTTCATTGCAGCAACGAGTGGCCTTACAAATCCCTAAGTCGTGTGGCTATCCCTCTACATTTACTAACACTTCACAGTAAATACGGCCCAACATGATCCACTTACACCTTGTTGCAGTAAGGTAAATTCAGCATAAGCCTTCTTTCCATTACGGCCTCCATATGTAAGCCCTTGCACATCCGTTTCCATCTTGAAGGGTGGTTGTTGTGCACTGCGGTTATCCTTTTTTGGTTCTCAAACTAAACTTCCCTCTTGTTGTTAGCATTCTTTTCTATCGTGGTTTCTTGTCGTATGACCTGATTCATCAGATCGTGAGTCATACGGATTTTTGCCTCGTAGATGGTGATAGCTTCAATAGCCTCACTAACTCGTTGAGCTACAATCTGGTTAATCTCTGCAGAAGTCAGGAGCAATAGGAAACTCATGTGATGATGATGGACGTGCTGTTACCCTGCTCCTCCAACGAGCAATGGTAGTAACATAAGGGTCCTGCAGTGGTGGTCCATCAGAAGAATCAGTGCATATGAATGGTGAAATAGCTGGTAGCGGGGAAATGTGCTCTGGTGAAGTCATCTCATCTGGTGAATCAGAATCGGAACCCGTATAGGGAACCAAGCCACACAATCCAGTGGGTGAAGCGACAAGAGTCGTCTCAACCATAGGAGCGGCAGAAGAAATAACAGGAGCAATAGTAGAAGTCTCTGGAGCAACCACAGAAGTAGAAGGAATAACAGTAGGGATATCACCAAAAAGAATAACCCGAGAGGGCGGTTATCCTACACTTTCATCCGAAGAATCAGAAGAAATAATGATAGCTGAAGCTGCCATAATTTGCACAAGCAAAAGTTTATATAAATCTTCTTTATATGAAACCATGCAAGGCATAAAGAAATGCTGAAATGAATGGCAAGGTAAATATGGCAATATGTAATACTCTTACGTATATATAGTAATCTCATATATATGAATGCGGCAAGGATAGACAACAAGTAAGCACATATAGAGGCATATAGGATCACATACTGGTTATAGACCAGACTTAGTATAACTACCTGGTTCTCTATAACCTTGGCTCTGATTACCAATCTGTCACACCTCCAAACCGGGCCTAGTCGGAATACATGTCCGAGGGCGTGACGTCATAACAATCCGATCACAAAGCAATAAAGAACGACCACTAATCATGGACGTTTGAAAAAGTTTACTCGTTGCATAAGATAAAATAAATTTAAGTTTTACAATCCATAATAGTTACGTTAAAAGTAGCGGAAGCATAACAAAGTTTTTTGATAAAAAATCAACAAGTAATAATAGATAAGTCTTGAAAATTTGACGAAGTACATAGCACATAGGACTCCACATAGTATCAAGAATCAATCCAAGCTAAGCACTGAGAAAACATGTTATACGTCAACATGATGTTGGTGAATTCATAGGTTTAAGTTTTGTACAAGAGTGGGACCACACAAGATTTCAAAACGTATTTGACTACTCATAACGATTCAGCGATTACATATAAAAAGTATTTATTGTTGCACTAAGCTCATGACACCGAAGCTAATTAAGTAACAGTGTCCTTGTTACATCCTGCTTGCAAAGTATTCCTGCCCTAAGTCGGTGTCCGCCAAAACCAAAGACCACCATAAAGTATGTTCGACAATCATGGACATGTATATCAGTTTGTTCATCGACGCCAGAAAAAAGTAAGTGCATGCTTACCCGGATTGGGATAATTAGTTCCCAATAGATCTATCTATTCACTCGCGCTCCTCAACCGTTCCTCCGGTCGAGCAAATCTAACAGGTCATATAAGTTGGGCAGAAGTGGTTTGTAAGCACTTAGGCAACACTATAAACAAGGTTAAACTCACGTAAAGAACTTATTTGTCCAGTTTAAAAAGCAAACAATGTTTCTCACCGCCAATAGTATAAAGTTGTTTGTAATTCAGTTAAAATGGTGGGGCTATGAACTCACCTTAAAACAAGGATAAGCGATAATCAACAACAGATGATGAAAGATATAAGGAGTCTAGCCCGCGACCTAAAAGCCAGTACGGGTGTATGACTTAGCATTTATCAAAGAAACAAGTAAAGCATCCATGTTCATCATTTAAAGCATCCAAGTGTGTTTGCGTTTTAGTAATAAAAGACTTTGAATTTTCTATGTCTTAGTTAAATCCCGACACTTGTGAAAAATTACTATTTTTAGAAACTTTCCTTTTTAGGAAACTTTTTAGTTTCAAAACGTTAATAGCGTCCCCTATTTTCTTAAGTTTCCATATTTTACAAACCGCTTAAACAATTCTAAATCGTCTACTCCTTATGTTTAAATCGCCTAAAATGTCCGTTTCGCACCATTTTTAATAATCCTACATTTTATTAAGTCCGGCATCTCAAACAACCTTTCATGACTTTTCTAGTTGTTTTAACTAATCACCTAGTATTTCTATATGTTTCGCTCGCATTTAAAACATCCGAAATTGTCCGAAAGTGCCCGAAACCCTCTTTTATAATTCCCAACAGCCCACTTTATTTAGTGTTTTCCTTAAAAACCTATTTTTCCGATTTGTGATAAAAATGTCTCTCGTTATTGACTTTTAGGCTAAGCGATCGCCAACGTTATAGTAAAATCTCATTCGCTGCGGACAACTTTTCGTTGTTTTATACTTTTGGACCGATTCGGACGAAGGGCTACGAATCGGGGCCCTCCCGTTTTAGATGCTGATTCTGGTCTTGCATTTTTCACCAATTTCGCCTCCCGAAAATGTTTCAAGTTTTCATTTGTCATAACTTGGCCGTTTTAAGTCGATTTTAAAAGTGTGATATATGAAAAATTATCTAATCGAAACGAGCTCTTCTGAAACACTACTTTTACAAAAACTAATGAAAAGCATTGTTAAGTCGCTCAAAACCTCAAACAAATGGACATCAACTTGTTTGCCGATATAATGACCAATAATACAACCATATAGCATATTAGTGCCTATTATAGTTAAACCTTCATTTATAACCAATCCACCACAAAACTAACCTTAAACAAACTAATCTCTGATTGTTTGCAAACTCTCATCAACTCTCAAATCTCACCAAAGAACATATTACTAACACATAACATAAGCTTATGTCATGTAGATTTCCAACATATGTTAAGATGAACAAAAATAAATTGTAGTTTCTTTTGTAAAAACATCACAAACACATGGATCTTTAATGATAACAATAGATCTAACACAAGAATCATAACATCATCAAAATAGAACAAGATGGGTCAAGAAATACTCACAAGAAAGTGAGTAAAAGATGAACACACAAGATCTTGTAAAAACCCACTTATAAAACTTGGAACCCTAGTTTTATGATTCTTGAAAACTCTTGAAAAATAACCAAACAACACTTGGATCTACCTTAGATATAACTAGGAATGAGTTTAGAATACTTGGATCTTGAAGAAAATCAAAAGATATGGATGGTTTATGTTGGTGTTAGTGTGCCGTGAGATAGGAGTAGAGGGAAGAGAGTTGTGTGCTTTTGTTTGAGACTTGAAAATGAAATGAACCCTAGATGCAAGTATATGATGGTATATATAGGCTCAAGCACTTGTGGTTTAGGGTTAAAGTGACCACATGGGACTCAAACACACCAAGGGTGTGTGTGCCCATAGTTTCGGCCGAACCTAGGTTCATAAGGACCATTGTGGTTCAATTGTCTATCCTAGGTTCATTATACTTGGTTAGATATTTGAATTTCAAGTCAAATGGTTAGTCAAAGTGGTAAGCAACATGTGAAGTGTAAGATATGGCATGCATGCAAGTTTACTAGGCAACAAGATGTCATTTTCTCATTTAACAAGCACACATGGGTGAGGCTTTCAAAATAAGATGCCATTTCTTTAATTTTTGAGTCCAAGTATACTTGTTGTTGATGTTTAGGCGCCACATTTTGGCTAGAGAAATAAGGTGAACGAAATTTTTAGTTACATGACACTAGAATTACGATAACTTGAGTTTACCCGAAAAGATTTCGAGTTTCCGGGGTTCCGTTTGGTCAAAAACGCGAAAAGCGCAATTTAAAGGATAAAACCTTAAAATTAATATCGGAGATGATTAAAAATCACGAAACACTCAGGAAAGTTAATATCACACATATAATGCCTAAAATAATTTATAACCGATGCCGGAACGCGTCCGGTGACGTTTCTCAGTTTTTACGCAGTTTAGTTCCTCGGTAAATTGCCAGATTTAAACGTAACGAATAAAATTTAAAGTAGATGACCGGAGTGGGTCGGAATACTAACCGGGAATTTACGGGGTGTGACACCATCCACGGCCCACGGGATGCTAAAATTCCCCGTCGACGGCGGAACTGTCACCATCTACAACACCGCCGCGCCGCCTAAAGAATGCAACACAGTCACATGTGACGTGTCGCAGCTCAGACGACAGCACGCACAAAGTGCAAACTTGGAAGGTCGCGTCATCCCGATTACCCGGAGAAGAAGTATCGATGGGGGGTCGCTTTCAGTACTGTCTGATACGGAGTAGGGCGGCTGTGTGCGCCACTCTTGCAAGAAACCTCGATATCTTGCATGAACTAAACAATGACTGGTGTGCCACGATCGACACAGAAGACACAACGTTGAAATCCGACAAGGGGATACTCCCCTGGTAAGGCAGAGAAAAAACGCGGGCAAGCTCTAGAGCTCGCTAAAGCCATTCTGGAGGAGGTACATAAACTCGTGGAGGCAGGTATCATGCGAGAAGTCTATTACCATGATTGGCTCTCCAACCCAGTTATGGTCAAAAAGAGCGATGGTAGCTGGCGGATGTGGTGTGACTTCACTGACCTTAACATTGCATGTCACAAGTCTCTATCCACTTAAGGATGATAGACTGGAAGGAAGTGGAAATAAGGAGTCCTTATGCGGATACCCCTTCAAGTGCTTCTTGGAGCATACAAGGGGTATCACCTTATCCAAATGGACAGGATGACGAGGAAAAGACAAGCCTTTCACACAAGTCAAGGTGTCGTAGCTTGTCTATTGCTATACAAGATGCCTTTTGGCCTAAAAGAATATGGGTGCCAACCTACAGCGACTGGTAGGATAACGCGTTCGAGGGGCAAGTGGCGCCGCAACCTGGAAGTCTATGTCGATTGACCTGTGATAAGAGCCACACGGAAGAGAGTTGAGTGCGCGAAATTATAAAAAAACCCCCATTTTTTTAGGGCGTGCGAGAAATCAATATGAAGCTAAAATCCTAAAAATGCACTTTTGAGGCTACAGAAGGCATGTTCTCGTCGGATACTTGATAGAAACCCTGACGGCATCAAGCCGTTTCGTTTTATTTGTCCTGGAAAAAACAAAAAAAGTTGTTCATCCATCTTCCGTCACCACGCAGCGATTGAAGAGTCCAGTCGATTAAAATGGGAAGTTAGGACGGTTTGAACAGGTTCATCAATCCAATTTCAGCAGACAGTCACTCCCCTTGTTCAAAAACCAGAAGTGTACGAGAAGGGGACTTCCGATTGTTGGACTACAGCGGCAGAGATTAGAAGAAGTTTCACGTCAGGCTCACAGCAGCATTTATAGCAGCACTTCCCAGCGCTGTGTACCTCGACCAGGAGAGAAGTTGGATTATGTATTTATCGCGAACAAGGGGCAATTAGCCGCGTGCTACTGACGATGGGGGGAACTCCCTACCAAAACACGGTATACTTCGTAAGCAAAAGCACTCAAAGGAAAACGGTGATCAAACTATTAGCGCAATGGAGAAGTGATCCTGGGCTTTAGTATTTGCTGCCAAAGACTGCACAGATATTTCCAAGCGCGCACCCCGTGAGTGGTAATCACAGTTCAACCAATCAAAACAGGTTATCTCTAAACCTGATGCGTCAGGGCGATTGCAAAAGTGGAGCATGTTGCTAGCGGGAGATAACATCTCCTTATAGGCACGCAACACCCGCGTTAAAAGGACAAATACTGGCCAGATTTTACTCATCGAAAAAAACCAGAAACGATGTTGTTAATCCTAGAGCGAAGTAAAACTCAAGCACCATGGATCTTTTTCATGGATGGTATCGTCATGCTTGTGGACGGGTCGGGCGCAAGATCATCTCTCACTAACCCGAGGAATGGAATTGCACTTAGCACCAGCTTGATTTTCAAGCCACAAACAACGAGGCGGATGTACGAGCCCCTATTGCGGGAATACGATCTGCAGCACGAATGGGTGTACGTAACTAGAAACAATTGTGGACTCCCGTTTTAGTAGCCAAACCATGTGTTTGGGCGAATATATGTGGACTAAGAAGACAACATGATTCAATACTCGACAAGACCATGTCGCTAATCCAGGGCTTTGATAGATTCAACCATTAGCAAGTTCTGATTGGTGACAAAACAAAAGCGGATGCCTTAAGTAAGATCGATCCACAGCTCTGCGCACCTATCAAAGCAGGTGTGTGGTTGAATCTTGAGAACAAATCCTTCTCGGAGATGGAGATTATCTTCGGTGATAGAGAGCAGGATCTAAGTAGATGACCCCTCTATCATCGAATTCATAAGCAATGGCGCGATCCCTCCTGAACATAGGATGCCCGGCGGATTACGCCGCACGGCGCAGAGATGTCGATAACTTCGAAATGTGTCCTCTATCAGTTGACGTTCTGTTCCTACAACGTTGGTTCCGGATGCGTCGAAGGACTATTCGGCAGACTTAGTGCTCCGCACGTGATTCATGCGGGGTTCTTGCAGTAGCATCTAGAACCACGAATCTGTAGTAGCAAGAGCCTTACGGTCTGGGTACTACTGGCCCACCATGCACCGCGACGCGCGCGACATGATACAGAAGTGCCATGATTGCCAAGTACATAGACCAATCCCGCGCCAACCACAACAGGAGCTAACACCCATCACCTCACCATGGCCATTCCACAAGTGGGGTATCGACATCGCTGGTCCCTTCCCTGTCGCAGCGGGAGGATTGAAATTCCTTATCGTGGCTATAGACTACTTCACTAAATGGATCGAGGCGAGAGCGGTCGCCACAATCACAGGGAATCAGGTTAAAAACGGATTTGTTTGGGATAAACATTGTGTGCCGTTTTGGATTACCTGGAGAAATAGTCTCGGACAATGGGAAACAATTCTGTGATAACCCGTTTCAAGACTGGGCCGCAAGGGATTAAGATTACACAGCGTTTTGCGTCGGTTTAAACACCCACAGACAATGGTTTTGGTTGAGGGCGCGCAAATCAAAGTCTAGGCGAAGGAATCATGAAGCTCGCCTGGATAGACAAAAGGCAGGTGGGGAGAGGGATATTTGTCACATGTCTTGGGGGCATATCGACACAACAATCAAAGTTAGCACAGGGGACACTCCCTTCTCTCTTGTTGTGGGACGGAAGCCGTTAATACAATGCCGAATCAGAATGCAACTATACGTACCATGCGGAGGTCAATATCGCAACCAATGACGACACGCGACGTTAGACTTGGACATCTTGGAAGGAAAGGCTGTTAGGCGAAAAGCGCCATCGTGAGGGAAAAAGCTAATTGAAATGAAGGGATACTATGACGCTAAAGTTCGAGGAGTCTCATTTAGACCAGGATGACTTCGTTGTATCGTGCTAAACGAGCAAAGCCAGCTCGGAAGACACAGAATGCTGATACCAAAGTTGAAGAGACCTACGAGGTTACGGAAGCACTTGGAAAAGCGAGCATACAAGCTTACGTGACATGGCTAATGGGCGTGAGTTGCCCCGCATCGTGGCATATTCTACATTATTAAGAAATGACTATCATTTAGGGAAAATAAAAAAAGTTGCTCAATGGGTATATGCGTTACTTATGTTTTTTTTTTTAGACAAATGTTTTTCATTTTTGAAAAGTTACTAATTGTAAATGTCGCGGTTTCTAGCTAAGCTTCCGCGACACAATTCACTTTACAATGCTTATTGTGTTAGGATACCCTATTTGTGTTATCAATATTGTTTATTTACTTTTCTGTAGCCTTACGCAGGCGTTTTTATTATTACTCTCGTGCATGCACCGTATAATAAAACCCACGATGGGAAAAGGATGAGTAACTACTAAAATGACTCGTTTGAGTAAGAGGGTTGCAAACCAGACCCCCATATCAACATTGGATTATGCATCCTTGTTAAACAACTTTCTCTCAAGACGTTGGAGTAAGATTTTAAATGTCGTATCCCTACGATGTTATGCGCAGCTGTGCACACGATGCACGCTTATACAAATTAGGATTCTAAACTTTTTGACTTCTGGATATGGTATTCGCGGTACGCCGCCAAAGTATTGTAATGTCAACCCATACATGTAAAACTTAGCATATTTGCAGTCATGAACTTTGTAATGTATGTCGCAACAATTTGACAACTAGCACATCAAAAACAAAGTATTTCATGCAGGCAGAATAATTAATGCACAAAGTACATATTGTCAACTTTTATAACAATATTTGTTGTGCGTAACTAATCGCACATGCCACAACAACAAATAACCCTTTATTTGGGTCCCAAAGAATAACTTTTACAAATGAACCTAATGCGTTTGGTTAAACAACATTTTGCCATACAACACAAGAAATCGAATAAGTTTGCACAAGAAAGATAGCCTAGATGCTCACATGGTGTCGTTTTGTGACAAACGGACTTTGCTCTGGATTCCTGATAAATTGGTACGCAGCATCTCCATATCTCAGCTTCCCGGGAAGTTCACTATCTTTCGGTAACACAGTCGGCCACGCTAATGTACTCCATCAGACGGGGATATTGTGCGAACTAATGCACCACACAACGATAATATTGCCTTGCCCTTCACCCCTTCTTCTTGGCAAGCCTTTTATTGGTGTGGGCCCTAGAGACTACTTCAACGGTAGTCTCCTTCAAGTGCAAAAGGGTTATTATGGATGTCACGCGGAAGGGTAAGATAGGAACCTGTCAAGTTGCCAGCCACGTCCGGCTTGGGAAAGTAATCTAGGCTGGGCCTCCGCAGTGCCCTCTTGTGGCATGCATAGCCAGGTTAACCCGCCATTATCACATCTATGGGGTGATCATCTGGCGCCCGCTCCACTGCTGCTGTGCATTGAGTTGGCAGCTCTAACAATTTCATATCTTCCATCGCTTAGCAACAAGCTCCTCCTGTTATTATTTCATATGCATTATCATTATATCCAGGTACCTATCGAGGCAGGCCCCACTTGTCAGCATTTTCTTTTCATGCAGTTCCTCAACCGCTTCCGGCCTTTACCACGTGCCAAGGCACATCACAACATCCCCAAAGGACTGCTTGGACCTCCTGTGATTCCAAAGTGCTCATGGCAGTCGAAGGAGCGATACATGGCTTATGAGCCACCTAGCGCTCCAGCAAAAGCGGACAAACATGTTAGGGTTAGCGTCCTCATCATACTCCAATACTGAGTTTTGCGTAACTTCTCTACTGCTTCTCCAACAGTTCTCTACTCTCTGGGCGTAACTCATCCAGCCCAGAAAAATGGTTGTTCTTACCCCCCTCCACTTACTTCACAGCCCTGTGTCAGAGTGTCAAACTTGCTTGTAATCCGCAGAATTCGCGGCTTTCTTGCTCTACTTTGACAAGCAAGTGCACATTTTTTTCCTCGGCAAGCTTCTTGTGCATAGGACCTCAGACTCATGCCTCAGCCATGCGCATCTTGCACAAACTGTGTCTTTCAGCAATGCAGAATCTCTTCATCTTCTGTACTCCAGTCTTCTGGCTGCGTTCACTAGAAAAACTTGCTCTCAGCTGCGCCACCAGCGCGGCTTGCTGCGCAGTGACCATATTAAACTTCTCCATAAGCTGATCCAATGACATACCATCAAATGCCTTGGGACCTGTCTCCCGATCCCTCCTTGATATGTCATCGGTAGTCAAGGGATTAGTATGGGGTGGGGACTGTTCAGCATGCGTCACCGGCGCAGAGGAATCGCTAGTATCTTCGACACTGTGCACACATAGCAAACAACCAACTAATAATGAGGATTCCACATTACTTTATTATGATTGCGTACAATAAACACTATTACTGGAGGGACATAGAGGCTAAATTACTTACTTAGGGGGAGGAGTCTCGAGTACCTCACTTCGACGGCAAGCGTGATCTGGTGGCGCCTCCGGGGTTTCCTCCTTCAGTCGATTTAATGGTTACTACTCGAACAAAGACAGCTGACATGACGCGCCCTCTTGACGTGCCCGCGCAGTCATCACTGGTGGCCCTCTTGCGTTTCAACCCAGAGTCAACCTCTCCAGCCTCACTCTCAGCCCCTGCGACATCAACATCCTCTGAAGAAACACCATACGCATGTTTGCGTTAGCTCTGGGGGCTCCACACAGTTGTTACACCTGTATACTGCGCAACTGGTGTGTGGGTGGATAATACATCAGTGCTTTCTCAAAACTCTGGTTTGCTCCAGCACAAGTTCAATTGTAGGCCCGTGCAGTACTTTCCTTAGCAGCGGCTCCTCACCATCGCTTAAAGGGCGCACCCCCTCGTTCACCTGCTTGGGCTTTCTCATGTTGAACCACGCTAATTCATATCCATTTCTGCGCAACACAAACGCAAACATAAACAAATGGTTAGTTACGGCAAGCTTAAATATGAGAGCGCTTACACTCTTAGCGATGGGGAGAAGAAAGGAAGGACAAAGCACCCACCCTGGACCTAACGATCTCGCCATATTCGGTCAAGAACTTCATCGGGACTTTGGATAATAATTACGAACTAATGCACATGTGGCATAGGAAAGGCTTCGAGTATGCGTTGTTAGGGATACGGTTCTCGTGATGGGTACGGTCATCCTCGGCATTGACCCCTGAGTATAGAATGCGAAGTCCAGGGAACCAACGCATCGTCTACCCAGAAGAACATCTCCCTCCAACGCCGTTAGGCATTCTTTTTTGTTTCATTTTAGCACTAAACGCCCTGAATCTGATTTAGACGTTTGAGCATCATTGTAAACAATGGCTGGAAATTCATTCTCAAAATCTTTAAAGAAGTCTAAATCGTCAAAATAACTGACTGTATGCTTGGGTGATGGAAGCAAAGACATATTGACGTTATCAATATCATTTTCCAAATCCGTTTTTAAATTGTTGACAAAAATTATTTTGTGAGAAAATGAATTTTTGTCGAAAATTACTGTGCTATCTTCATCGTCGGATTCGTCAAACAATATTCTAAAGTCAATTTCATCGTTGTTAAGAGAACTTACCGTAGGCTCACACAAGAGTGCTTCAGATGTTAATGTGTCATTAAAGACTATAGTTGGGAATTCAGTTTCAACAGATCCGAGGTCGTGAACGTCTTCATTATCCCAGATCTTACCATACATAGCAGTTTCCCAGTTATACACCTTACCACGCCTACGAGCTTTTTCTTCCTCAAGCCTGATATACTCCACCATAGTAATGTTGGGGTTGTCTATTTTAACCTGTAATAAATTTGCTAGGAAAGAAAACTGTCAAATAGCTTAATACGCAGTATTCAATGAACTGAATACGTCGTATTGATGATAGAGTCGAATACGCTGTATTGGTTTAAAAAAATTTATACGCCGTATCCAATAAATTGAATACGCAATATTGAGTATTCGACTCAGAAAGTTACAGCGAACTGTAATAATGCACATAAACACACAATATGCAAAAATATACAATGCAGAAAATTAAACACACAAATATACAAATTAATCTAAACTAATCTAAATTAAAACACTAATAAAAACAAGAACTAAACAACTTCACTCCCCGGCAGCAGCGCCAAAAACTTGATGTGCTGTCGTTGTATGGTGATGACGTATAGTCCAACCTCGGGTCATGCACCCGACCCACGAATAGTACTTATACCCAGGCCCATGATGAATGAGCCATAGCGACATCAATACGGGCTTCCAAGGCCCACATGGTACTGCCTATGGGGAAGCCCATGACATATGGGCTATCACGACGAGGATTTAGGCCCATGAGGCCCAACTAGCGCACACGTGCGCAGGTATCTAGAACACCCGTTACGAACGAGTCATAATCATGAGGTGGGCCCACTAGTTACTAAATAACGGTGAGACCTCTCGGATACTAACCTAATTAATGGGACAAAGCCCATTAGGGTTTGGTGAGTATATAGAGAGCACCTCGGCTCTCATCTAAGGTACGCCCTCATAACCCTAACCTTCTACTAAAACCTAAACCGATTACTTACTCTCACGCCGGAGGATAATCGTGGGAGACAATCCCACGGTAAGCCTAACGGTGCTTTGTTTTCTTAGTGCGCAGGTCTCATACATCAAGACTTAATTGATACAGGAACCGGAGCCTAACAGATCCGTATTACACCTAATTCGGACCTAATCAAGGATCGTCCAACTTTTGTATCAACAGATTGGCGCCATCCGTGGGACCCAACACTAAGAACACTGCCAAAATCTAGAATGACAAAGCAAGGAAACTTTACCCAGCGGACTCCGCAGGCGAAGAAGCAGAGCGACCAAGCCTCTAGACAGATCTCTAAGCAGGCCTCTGGAAGCGCCAATGCGCCATATGATCTGGTCTTCACAGCGATGGGACCGCCCCTGGGGACAACCCAGACAACCGCCACAATCACAAGCAATGGAGAGCTATCCTGGCAGCTAGATTACTTATCCCGTATCACTAGATCCGTCTGAATGATAGTCGCATACAAAAACACGTAAACAAGTATAAATAGATGTTAGTGCAAATATTACAATTTAATCTACACATTTCTCTATTGTTTTGTTTTAATGACAAAATATATAAATTGTAATAATAAACATTGTAAGTACAAGTTACTCGTTATCATATTTTGTCTCAACATACATCATCACACTCGACAATCTCGAGTCTTCGAATGTTACAACACAAGGTTCGTACATGTTGTTATTGTTCATATGATCAAACCTCATTTACAATGTTGCATCTACAATTCTTTTATTTAAACATTAAACTGTATTTTGCAAGCCTTAACTAAACTTTTTATTTTACATACACAGTAAAAATTTACTTAAGTAAGAAATAAAATACAAAATGGATTTTACATCATCATACATCATACATATAGTTACCTTGTATGTGTTTGTCACATCAATCCTTCCAAATCTAGGCCAAATCCTTTGAAGATTACAAAAGTTTTTTTTATTCGGATGAACATAGCCCTTCTATAAGGAGCGACGTCGTTCTATTGGATTTACAATCCGTTTCATTGCTACAGTGTCGCTGGTTCTAGATCTAGCTTTCCTGTAAATAAAGACATTCAATCCGTTTATTGCACCAGCGTTTAACACACGTTCTCCAACCTTTTTTTCACACATATAGATCTGTAAGAATGCATCCAATAAACCACTTGATCATAATGCATGAAAATCGTCATTTGTTTGTAAAGCAGACACCCAAATGAATCACCAACAAGCATCAAGAGCTTTCCCATCTACATCCACCAAGCAAGAGTCTATCCATTTCTATCCAGCACCAAGCAATATACATAAGTAATCTACATAGACTAGAGATTCTTATGTTATTCATCTTTTGAAGACTATCCCATCAATGGAGAAAGTTCTTTTAGATCATCATTCTTTCAGTTGCATTTATCAATCATAACACCATGTAATTAATGTAAGTACATGGTTATTCTAGCGGTTGTTAGAAGTATGGTTGTATTGTTGTGTTGAAAAGGATGTGGTTGGTTCGTACCCTTGTTAAGAACACGGAAGACTTTGTTACCGATAAAGTGTATGTTCGACGATAGGTTTGCTTCTTCTGAGTGATAAGACTCTATTTAGCTAGTAACCTCCGGATAAAGAATCAAACGTTGTGTAAGGCTTACTTCGTCGAGAGGGAGTGTTGTTGTTCTATGAAGTAACGCTCGGTGTTAGTACTACGGATAAGGTCAAGCGGAGAGGAGCTCCAGTGACCGAACCACTATAAATCATCGTGTTCGATTTGCTTTCTCTTTTACATATCATCATCTCTTTACTTTATAATTATGCTTGTGTTTGTGTTGTTACTGCGCGCTTATTTTATGTTTTTCATTGTTCATATAGTCATAGACTATATTTGGTACTGTTTCAGATTACTCTCGTTTTGTTCGGGTATGTGAGGTAAAAATTTAAGAATTTAATCAGAAACGAAATCAACCCCCCGCCCCGCCCCCCCCCTCTAACTTTCCATAACAATTGGTATCAGGCATAATGGGCACTAGTTTTCACAAAACAATGGTTTTCAAAACCGAGTACGATCCGTGTATCAAACTATCCAAAAAGCGGGACTTAATATGAAAAGTATGTCGTTATTTTATTCTTAGAAGTTTTGATTGTTGAATATCGTTGTTATAAAAGCTTGAATAAGGTCTAAAATCTGTTATATAAGTTTACCTTAAAGCCTACCAAGTTAAATCGTTTTTGGTCGGGAATCAAAATAAGAGTTTTTGAGAAATTCGTTTCAAACCGCCGGTTATGTTTCGATAACAAGCCGTTTTCCATTCCAAGGAACAGAACCCCGGCCAGCGTTCGACAGTACGCTTTGCAAAAAAATTGATCAACTTCTAAAGTCGTAGTAAAAACTTAACTGTAAATACAGTATGAGTCGTGCCAGACCTACATTTCGAAGATAATTGAGTCTACTTTCTAATAAAATAAGTTAGAGGTACTGAGTATAGGTTTAAGTGAGTCGAAATTTCAAAATACTACAAAGTGTCTAAAATTTTAAATTTCGTATTAACATAGAAACTCAAAACTTTTGAGTCGGTGGGCAATTTGGGTTGTGAATTCTTAAATATTTGATACAAAACCCTGTATTGGAATTAAAAGTATTTTAGTCACTATCAAAAGCTTGGTAATACTGTGTTATATTCTACACAAGCGAAAAGATTTTTTCGTATGATATGTTATATGATTAGTCGTTCTAGTTTTCATTGATTGTATATATTGATTGTATGCCTGATCTCTCATTCATTTGAAGCGTACATTGTGTAAAATAAATGTCCAACATTGGCTTGTATGGTCCTGTTCCTTTTTATGTCAAGTTAAATTCTTATAGGAAATAATTCGGTGTCTTAGGAGTGATTGGGTTAACCTTAGCTTTGTCAAAATGCGTTTCGTAATGATTTGTCAACACCATAATAGTCAAATGTGGATAGGGGGGGGGGTCTTATAGATTATTTTTTTTTGAACAACAATTTTATTCAAACAAAACTAGCAAGAATCTAGCAATTACACAGTAGACAAGATTCGTGTTTTTAAACCCCACTCTGTACCAACTAAACGTACGCATTGACATCTATACGCTACACCAATGAAAAGACATAGAAACAACATCATCAAAAAACAACGCCTCAGAAGGAGTTGAAGAATCAAAAAGATGAACTTAGTACAAACGACCTTAAATGCCAACACATGACATAGAAAACACCTTGGAAACATCTGTTTATCTTAGAAGAAATCCGCAAGTTTCACAACCAATTTATCCCAATTTCGTATGATTCGATCGACCTCAAACATAACTAACATACCCCCCAAACGAGTGATCTTGCCTTCGATCTTGTGGTCCTAACCATGCAATAATAGAAGAACAAGTGTCTAGATGTCTCCACCCCATTATCACAAATAGCACACATAAACTTGTTGCATCTTATTTAGTATTAAATACTCTTTGCATCTCATATGTGAGCTTGTTGTTTTCATGTATCATTAGTGTTTGGGATAACATGTTACTTATGTTTTAGCTTTACGATTTCATGAATATGCATACTAAATCTTATTCTAGGTGTGTTACTTTCAAGTAGGCATATTTATCCTGTATACTTAGCTATATCAAAATCTTTGTTTCATCTCACTTTCTTAGACTAAAAACCTTGAGAATAAGACTAAGCATGCTAGTAAAATGTTTTGATAAAAATTATGATAAAAATTATGCTCATCAAAGTGGGATTGGCAACTTGAATATTTCATCCGAAATACTCAAGTAAAAATGAAGTGTAATGATGTCTTGTTGTAGTTTTAAAAGTGTTTTTCAAAGCGGGTCAAAGTAATAAGTTATTCCCTCCGTCCCTATATAAGATGTTCCACAATGGAATCTTTGTAAGTCTTTGTTTTTATTTTTAATTTTTTTTCCTCAACTTGACAACATAAATATTTTTGTTTGTGTTATCAATAAATTGAACTAAAATTCTACCAACGAAAAATATATTCAGAAAATCTATCCAATCATATATCTGCATCAAGTATCATATAACATAAAGGAATCATTAAGGTCAAAGTTTGAAGAAAAAAGACTTTGAAAAAGTCAATGACATTTAATGTGGGAACGAGGGAGTATTATTTTGGGTTAATAAACAGGTCAAAACTAGTGTTTAGAAAAAACACCAAAAGATTATTCTGCCGGTTCATTTAGACCCAAGTGTGTCTTTGATAACATAAAGCATTATTTTTGAAGAAAACATTCTGGAAGTTCTCATGTAATTACTCCTTCACATATAACTTATTAAATACTCAGTACTATATAATAGGAATTTCATAATCATATAGACCTCTCGCGGGTGTCCGTATCGACCGAGTTGTGGATTACGTATATTAAAGTGTCCTGCAACCTCATGACTTCTCTTAAATACCTCAAAAATTATGATAGCCCAAAAATATAATGATAACCCATTCAAAATAATTGTTCCAAATTACATCCTAAAATATCAAGACTGTAGTAATACATACCACTACCGAAAATCTGAGTTTAGAAGTTAGTGCCTACAAACGTTTTCATTTATTCCAAATATGGGAAGGCAAGTTTCGGTCATTTTTACCGTTATACAGATAAAACAACAATGTTTTGTATAAAAAATGGTCATTTTAGTTTTGCATAAATTTCAATCATATAAATGTAAGTGAGGGTTGTGTGCCACCGGCGCACTTAAAATAATTGAGCCTAGCTCATGTAAAGATGTCTCAGATGGGATGGAAAAATTACTATTAATCAATTTTAGTATAATAACAAAAAGACAATTTTTTTATCATGCGCGAGTTTCGCCAAAATTCTAGAATATTTTTAAAGAAAAAATGGGCATTGCAAAATACTTTCGTTAATTTTATCTTACATATTAGGACATTGTCACTTCATCTTGTCAATCCTCCTAATCCCCCAAACACCACTAATGCTATGTTTTCTGATACTAGTAGTCAAACATGACGTTTTTTTGTTAGTGATCATGCAACTTGATGCATATACATATAGTTTGATTATATGTTGTTGTTTGATTATTTTATTTGTCGTCATCTTGGTGTTTGATAACATTTAATATTTAACAAAGAATGTATACTAACCTTAGGAAAGTGTATTGTCTCATTTTTTAGATTATCTTGATTGTATTCATAATACTAAATGGTTGAAGAACTTAATCATCGATTTGTATGATGTTTTGGCATTTGAAGTAATTTGGTCTCCTATATGATGTCGCCGTATTGATCTCATTAGTTTGTTGTTTTGGATAACTTATATTTTGAATATGTCCCTATGTTTGGTATTCTTGTTTGCTTGTGATGGCATTATCTGTATAGATATCTATGATGTCTAATTTTCACTAGCTTGAACAATTTGTATGATATGTACTCTGTCCCATAGATGAATTGCCTACATATTTAGTGCCATCTTTTGCTATTATGTTATTCCACTATTTTTGTAATACTTGTAAAGTCTAGGATCTTCCTTTTGAAAGCCACATTCTTTTAATCAATAACCAAAAAATCGACAAACAAGCGAATGAGATAATATAACAAGGTATAATACTTGTGTTTCAAGAAATAAACGAACTGCAAATGCAAAAGTAACTTGTGCCCATTTGTTTCCATGCATACCTTTCCGCGTCATAATCGTTGTGTTTTGGCGTTGAACTATTTGAAAACATGTTCTTGTAACGAATCTCGTATGTCTCAATCGGTTATGTTTTGAATTCTTGAATGCTCCATTTGTTAATCGAAATCTTTTATGGCTTTCGTTGGTTTTATGCAATTCATGCTTCTTTCTTTCATGTTCCCTTCTAGAATTTAGGAGCGTTTGGTATAGAATAGAAAATTATAGATCTTAGCGATAAATCTTTTCAGAGCCTTTTTCATTATCAAGAAACACTATTTTAATCATATCTGCAAGACCGAAAAATAGGTTTAGAATATCATTTTGAAACATTTTTAGAAATTTTTAAGATTTGAGGAACCTTGTCTGCAGGGGCCGGGTTTCCATCTCCGCAAATCCGTTCCATTGAGCCAATGGGAACCAGGCCCTGAATGCCGTGTCTACATTAGGCCATTTTTGCTGGTTTGGGGTAGTTAACTTTTTAATCCAACTCTTTAATTAGGTTCTTTATACTTGTATTAAGGTCGCGCAATAGTTAGTTTTGACTTATCTAGCTCTTAAGTCCTTCTAAAACTCATAGAACTATCCAATATGTTTCGAACGCATACTAATGACTTTTTAAGCTAGTTTCAACATTTGTCCTCCTCTTTGCTTAGATTAAGGAGTAATCCTATCTTGTGTCTATTGTTGGCGAAATGTGTCTTGATTGCATCTTCGTCTATCGGTATTGTCTTCTTGTTAACGTCCTTCGTTAATAATTACTTGAATAAGTTCTCATTCGTAGCTTGTTGGTAACAATGTTTGAACTATCATGTTGCACGAATGATTTTCTTACTCTTTTTGCATTAAAAACTTCAAACAAACCCATTTGGAATTTTTTAGGATCGATATCTTTTATCATCTAATTTGTGCTCAAATCCACCATTTATCATTCTTGATTCATATTTTTCATTAATATTCATAGCTTATTTCATCATCACCACTTTAACAATAACATTACATTGTAGTTGCTTGCATTGTCCATCACCACCTTCCTCCTCATCATTTCACTACTCACGATTCATCATTTTCGATCACCCTCAATTGCCTCATCAACTCAAGGTAAGGTTTAGAGAGAAGACCTTTTTACTTCTATCAATATTGAGGTCCATCCACCAGGTCCTTCTTACAAGAAGAATCATCATGAATCTTTCTGCTACCTAATACCGACATAACCACAACCTATACCTATAACTTCACAAACCAATTCAACCCATGAAGGATAAATCACCTTCCACATGTCCCAACACTCATAAGCATCCTTTGCCAAAAGCCAAGTGAATTTCGTAATGAAATGCATCTCATTTTTGAACAAATTCTTACAACCCTTAACAACCTCACCACCAAAACCAACCACGATGATGCAAGTAGTAGGATTATACTTTTTGACATTATCTTCTTCTAATTTTGCTTGTTCGTTGGAGCGTTCTTTTTGGAAAGCATAATTGCATTTAGTTTTTATGAATCTTATTGCACATGATATATACATTTTAAGCCAAATGAATTTCGTAATGAAATGCGTCTCATTCTCAAACATGTCCTTACAATCTCTAACAACCTCGCCACTAAAACCAACCTCGATGATGCAAGTAGTAGGATTATACTCTTTGACATTATTTTACTTCTATTTTACTTTTCTAAGAGTTTCTTTTGGAAAATCATATTGCATTCTAGTTTTAGAGAATCATATTGCATCATATATACATCTTGTTTTATATGACTTCCTCGAAAGACGAAATTACACTAAATTTTCTTTTGTAGGTTCAAGCATATACACCGCGTGGTATATGGCTTACTCATCCAAGGATGAAGTTTGCATCATTCATTTTCCTTTTTGTAGGTTCATTTTGAAGCCCTCGAGCAAGGGGGAGCATTCGTCAAGAAATCATATTGAGTCGTCTATACATGTTGTTGTATATGACATATTTGTCTAAGGACAAAACCTGTTATTGCACTAATTTTTGTTTTGTAGGATCATACTTGACACCCTCGAACAAGGGGGAGCTTCCGTCGAGCATTTAAGGAGTACATATTATTTTTCATCATATCTTGACGCACTCAATCTAGGGGGAGCACTCGTCAAGGGGGAGCTTGCACGCATTCAACATCATTCTTAATCTTCAATAATCCTTTGCGTTTCGACCAAAAGGAAGATGTCATTTTCTTCATCATATAGTTATATATTCTTACATGTTGCACGAAACTAACATTTTTGTAGGCTTAGCTTTCAAATATGATCCATTGACTCGTAATAAACCAAGGACAATTACCTAGGGGATGCACCAATATAAGGCGTTTGAGTAGACATTTTAACTTCACTAGGGATGATGCAAGCTCGCCTTTTCTGGGAGAATTGAAGTTAAACTCCAGGGACACACCCTTTTTGTTTCGACAAAAGGGGGAGAAGAGTGTAAACGGAGAAGGTAATGTAAAAGGTATTACGGGGATACAAGTGACTTTTACATTTACTATATATTACGTTTACATATTTTGTCATCATCAAAAAGGGGGAGATTGTTAGTGCAAATATTACGATATTTAATCTACACATTCTCTTTTGTTTTGATAATGACAAAATATATATAACTTGTAATATATAACATTAAATGTACAAGTTACTCGTTATCATATATTGTCTCAACATACATCATCACATCTCGACGTCTCGAGTCTTCGTATGTTACAACACAGGTTCGTACATGTTTGTTATGTTGCATTATGATCAAACCTCATTTCACATTTTGCATCTACAAGTACTTTATTTAAACAAGTAAACTCTATTTTGGCAAGCCTCAACTAAACTTTTTATTTTACATACACAAGTTTACTTAAGTAAAAATAAAATACAAAATGGATTTTACATCATGCATGACATCATACATATAGTTGACCTTTATGTATTGTCACATCATATCTTTCCAAATCTAGCCATAATCTTTGAAGATTGCATAAGATTTTATAAGATTTTTTATCCCAAAATCCGGATTTGGTTACTGTAGGCCGGTTCCCTTCAGGAACACTGGCCGGTTCCATTCTACAATGGAACCGGCGGAACCGGGCTACAGTGCCAGAATTTTGCCTATAAATAGCAAGCCAAATCTCACCATTTTCTCATCCCTTTCACACATACTTTCTCTCTAGTTTCCAGCCATTTAGATATGTAGGAACACCTTCATTAATCATTTTCATTTTTGCATATGATCATAATGCTCTAACATTCATTTTGTTGTAAGCATACTTTTATGATGATCCACCAAAGCAAGCTTTGAAGATCTTGCCATTTCCATCCACCACCAAGCATACCCATATGTAGATCTATAAGATTGGAAGATAATTTCATCCACCACCAAGCATACCCATATGTAGATCTACAAGATTGGAGATCTCAGTCATCAGCCGCGTTTTTAAAAAAAGCTTCCGTAACCATTAGATGTTCATTAGATTAGGCTTTCAAATCCATAGACACATTGTCTTGGATTATCATTAACCTACACATTTGTATCATCTCTTTGATCATTTGATTTAGACCTAGATGGTTTATGTGTTATGCCAAACACACAAGTTTGTTATGTAGGCATAAAACATAACACGATATTTGGTTGGTTTCTACCCTTTAGTACGAACCCGATATTTTAGCTTTGTATCGGATAAAGTGTAAGCGACGATGGATTGGTTCTACCGTCTTAGGACTCGGAAATTAGCTTAGTAACCAAATACCTGAGTAAGCAACATTATGTATGGTTATCTCCTCCAAGAAGGGAGCTTGTTGATCTAAAGTAAGTACTCACTAGTTGGGTACTATTGGGAGAGGAGAAGGGCGGTAATAAGGAGCACCAATGACCGAAAACCACTATAAATCATCGTGTTCAGTTTGCTCTCTATTTTATTTATCGCTCTCTATTTATTTTATGCTTGTGATTTGTGTTGTGATTTGATGTTTATAATTTATATGTGATAATAAGTGTAGAGTAACTTTCTCTGAACATGATAGTGAAATTACTAAGGATGGTAAGGTCATAGGTAGAGGTATTAGGAAGAAAGGCTTATATGTGATGAAATTAGGAAATAAGCCCAAAGACCAAATTTGTCTAGCAACGATTGATGAAAATTCCACGTTGTGGCATAGGAGATTAGGTCACGCAAATATGCGTCTCATTCAATCGTTAGCATCTAAGGAATTAGTTAGAAACTTACCTAAGCTTAAGTTTGATCAACACTTCTATGATGCTTGCAAAATTAGAAAGCAAGCTCACGCTAGTCATAAGGCTAAGAATATAGTCTCAACAACTAGATGCTTAGAACTCCTTCATATGGATCTCTTCGGTCCATCCGCCATACGGAGTTACGGAGGAAACCGCTACACCTTAGTCATAGTAGATGACTACTCTAGGTATACTTGGACTAGATTCCTTAAGGATAAAACCGAAGCTTTCGATCAATTCAAAATATTTAGTAAGAAAATTCAAAACCAATTAGGATGTACAATAGTGTCAATAAGAACCGACCACGGTAGGGAATTTGATAATGAGGTGCAATTTGGAGAGTTTTGTAATGCCAATGGAATTACACATAACTTCTCAGCTCCACGCACTCCTCAATCAAATGGCGTGGTTGAAAGGAAAAATAGGACACTTCAAGAAATGAGTAGGACTATGTTGAATGAGCAATCGTTACCACAAAAGTTTTGGTGTAACGCAGTAGACACTTCAACATACATTCTCAACCGAATCCTAATTAGAGCCATCTTAGGAAAAACACCTTACGAACTCTTAAGAGGTAGGAAACCTACTCTAGATTACTTTAGAGTGTTTGGAAGCAAGTGCTTCATTTTAAACACTAAAGACTACCTTACAAAGTTTGACCCAAAGTCATACGAAGGTATCTTTTTAGGTTACTCTCAAAATAGTAAAGCCTACATCATCCTAAATAAACACACTAGGAAAGTCAAAGAATCACTTAACGTGACATTTGATGAAACTCCTCCACCCTCTAAGACATCACCCTTGGTGGATGATGACTTAGATGAAGAAGAAGCAATTAAGGTTACCAAAAAGAAAAACCTAGAAAATGACATTGTGGATGAAACTTTAAAGATTGACGATATAGCCAATATTAAGGAATCTAGGAACCATCCATTAGGATATGTCATAGGAAACCTTAACCAAAGAACCCTTAGATCACAAGCTCAAAACCAAAGTAACTTCTTTTGTTTTATATCAACTATAGAACCTAAGAATGTGAATGAAGCCTTAACGGATGATAGTTGGATAGTCGCCATGCAAGAAGAATTAAATCAATTCATTGCTAACGATGTTTGGGAGTTAGTTCCACAACCTAGGAATATGACAATCATAGGAACTAAGTGGGTGTTTAGAAATAAGTTAGACGAGAACGGTATTGTTTCTCGAAATAAGGCTAGGTTAGTTGCTCAAGGCTATAATCAACAAGAGGGCATCAATTATGATGAAACTTATGCCCCAGTTGCTAGACTTGAGTCAATTAGGATACTATTAGCTTATGCTTGTTCTTTAGATTTTAAGCCATTCCAAATGGATATAAGAAGTGCATTCCTGAACAGTTTTATCAATGAGGAGGTATACATGGCACAACCTTCAAGATTCATTGACTTTGAAAAACCGGATTATGTTTATTAACATAATAAAGCTTTATACGGTCTTAAACAAGCACCCAAATCTTGGTATGATAGATTAAATGCTTTTCTTAGTAAATATAAATACAAAATAGGAATGGTAGATAACACTTTTTTTACCAAGAAGAAAAGTTCAAACCTCATCATCGTTCAAATATATGTCGACGACATTATATTCGGCTTGACTTGTCAAGACATGTGTGATGAATTTTCCAAAATCATGCATGATGAGTTCGAGATGAGCATGATGGGTGAACTTAACTTCTTCCTTGGATTACAAATAAAACAAATGGAAGATGATATTTTCTTTAATCAATCTAAATATATTAAAGAAATGCTAAAAAATTTGGCTTAGAAGAATCTAAACCAATGAAAATCCCCTTGTCCTCCGATACCAAAATCACGAAAGACAAAGAGTGTGAGTCGGTAGATAGTACCAAGTATCAAGGCATGATAGGCAGTTTATTATACCTAACGGCAAGTAGGCCCTATATCATGTTTAGTGTCTGCCTTTTTGCCCGCTTCCAAGAGGCTCCCAAAACCTCTCACCTTGAAGCGGTTAAGCGTATCTTCTGATACATTAAAGGCACTACGCACTTAGGATTATGGTATCCTAAGGGGACCGGCATAGAAATAGTAGTATATGCCGACTCTGATCATGCGGGAGATTATGTGGACCGAAAGAGCACTAGCGGTATTTGTAAACCTATGGTAGTCCATGTTTAAAAATAGAGAGTAAAGAGGGAAGAAACTAGATGGTGTAAAATATATGTGAAACTAAAAAGTTTACAAGAGTCTCACCCCTCCATGAAAGCAATGGAGGGGTATTTATACCACCATCTATACATAAGTTTACTAAAATGCTTATTCTAGTCCCTACGTATGGTGGTATATTAAACTATGGTAATTCCGTAATGGTTGTCACATAAAACAAAATCCTAACAATCTTCCCCCATGGGACGATATATGGAATTACTTACAACATTTTCCTAACAAGTACCTAATGATTAAGAACAAGAACTTCCAAGAAGCTTCCAATGCCGATGATGTCTTATGTGGCCTTTGACTTCAAGTCTACACTCCAACACGAATCATCTTTGTAGTACCTTGTAGGAGAAATACTGTAATAAGCATGAAATAAGTAACCTATACACTTCATGTTAAGGAGGAAGTTTTGAATTACTTCCCCCTAAATTCATGCCATATATACTTTCATTATGAAGCTTTGAATAGCTTCCCCCCAGAACAAGCAATCCTCTCTTGATAAGTTCAAAGCTTTCTTTCAATCTTCGAATGATTAAGTGTCACATCAGAATTAGTAGGAAACCCACATCAAATGTTACAGCTTCTTTAATAATAAGCTTAGTGATTATCCGTTCGGGGGATCATCAAAATAGATCAGCAACGTATCTTCTCACGCTTGAATAATTCTTTTCACATTTATTCCCACTGGAAGCTCAAGTAATGCATAACAAAAGTATCAAGATATCTCTTCCCCTATGTAGTTGAAGAGATGCAACCAATCTCATTGTATAAAGCCCAAAAACCCAAAGTACACACTCTATCCTATTCATGAAGTCGAAATCGTAGCATCAAAGTCAGATTAAATTCTTGGAAACGTGCGCATTCTGTCCATCATGATAAATGATGATATTCTTGTAACAACCAGCAAGTTAGTTTAAGTTCCCGGATGTATATAATTAACTCTCCAAGTAGTGTCGAATGATAAACCAAAGTAAACTAAGTCCCCGATGAGACTCATATCTTCCTGCAGGAAACTGAACTATCTAGAGGAAATCATCATAACCATAATGGTATCCTCTTTATGATCAGAAACTGTTTCTTTACATCTCTTTCCCCTATTGTTTGGAATAATACACCAAAATCCACGAGTTAAAACACTAATTTTCTCTGCGGTTATGACATTTGTCTTTCCCAGAAAGACCTTAAATAAGAAAAAGGCAAAATGGAAAAAAAAAAGATTTTTTTCGTCACATGTACTTGTTGTGCTTTCATAGTATGTCGCCTTCCACCTTGCTGGTTTTGATACCTCAGAATCAGCAAAACATTGTACGCACATATACTTGAAATTTTGTGAGAAGAATGAAATTAGCTCAAATGTATCCCGTGAGAATCAACTACTGATCAAATCTCTACTCATAAACTCTCTTGACTATCTTTACCAACCCCTTTGTAGGCTATTTGAAGTGAGCACTGATGGAGTAAATCCGATATACCAAACTTGAAACTAAAGTAGAATTCCCTGTTCTTGTGACTTAAGCTTGCACTAATGTTAGAAGAACGGTGTAGAGAATTTGTGCTCCAGGCAAATCTCTAAGTACTCAATACTTCCCCCAAAGTATGAGACATTCATCACCTCTTGCGATTATCTACATCGTCTTCAGCGTGTGACACTGAGTACTACAATGTAACTCCTTTAAGTGATAGTTAACCAGGTCTTTAACCATCACGACCACTAACTTGTAACTAATAAACCAAACTCTTCAACTTAAATCTTAATCACGGCAAGTTTAACATTGAAATCATAGCCATCTAACCAACCTCGACTTCAAGATAAAAGATAAGTACACGACCGCAGTAAAATCCCAACATCATTCTCTAATAAGTTATACCCAATCAACCTCTGTAGATCACTTAGAAAAATATACCAAATCTAGCCATTAAGATTTAAATTCAGATTATACTTTATAACAAATTGATCCTGATCTCGTCATTTAGAAAAATTATCACTTGTTATTTAAACTCTCTATATAAACCATTAGTTTCAACCCATACTTATGAATTATGATTAACCAACTTGGAATAAAAATATAAGCCTAAAATTATATTAGTTAGAAGATTTTGTTAGTTGGTGCACAATTTAAATGATTAAAAAACCCTTGTAGTCCATATTTTATTACAGAAACCCGCAACCCTCATCATATTCTTCCTGATTTTTCCCATGCTATCATGGCCCATTACATTACCGAACACATGTCAACCCAAAATAATTAGATACACAAGTTTAGGAATATAAAGAGGTATTAACCTAACTCATATCATAACCCTACACACATTCTCGAAGGCGAACCGCCCTTATCTCAACTAACTCCCTTGACATCATCATTTAAACTTACATTCTTATCAAAATCAAATCTCATCCAAGCCACATAGAACAAATTTCCTTTTAATTACACAATCCACACAAACAACAACCCATTACCTCAAATCTGAATCTCACATACATAACAAGTCTCATCCTTTCTTAAGCATGTGACTATTGTGAGCAACTCAATCAAACGTATCAAGAAAGCAGATCTATTATCCCCATACTGATCATTCCATTTTGAGTCGTCAACCATAAGCTCGACTCACAAACCAATCAATCTAAACCTTTTAATTCATGAATATAAACTACAAACATGGCAACCCTTTCATGTCCCGAGTACAAGCGAGAACCTTTTGTATAATTTTTTGCTCAATACAGCCGTGCTCCAAGTAAGAAGAACAACTGCTTCAAAATCCCTTGGAGGGTTTCAGGTAGGTTTTAACATGTATCTATTTTAATTTGTTTTGAGAGTCAATCGAAACAAAGAGAGAAAGTAACATGATTGTTATTTTTCCTTATTTATTTTCGGACATGAAAAAAAAGAAGGTAATCTTCTTATAGATCTGTAATTAGTTTTTTCATTCATGTTTGTAGGAGTCTTCAAGGTCTTAACATTTTTGTTATCCACACAAAACGAAACTAACTGAGATCATTTTATTCATTCGTTTTTAGTCTTGATAAGGGAGGATGAGGATGTGATTGTATGTGATGGATGGGATTAGGTTTTAGTTTTGGATGATTTGTACTATTGATGTTTTGTTGAAATGTAATGATGTGAAAGCTGATGTCGTTGTTGATTGTTGTTGATTATGGCTGTGATGTTGATTTTTGTATGTAGTTGATGAGTTTTAAATAGAGTTCAATCTGTCTTTCAATCTTCTTCATATTCTTTAACCTTTTCATTTACTGGTTTTGACTGGTTGACTTAGTGTGATTGACCCTGGTGAACTCGATAAATACCGAGTTGACTCGGTTTGGTTTGAGTTTACTAAACCACTACGGTCAAACCGCTACTACCAAACCACCACTGTCACCAAACCGCCATCACCAAATCGCCATTACCAAACCGCCAACCACCAACCATCATCAACCAAACAGCCACCGCCCAAAACCAGCCAACCATCGTAAACCCGTCGTTGGCTATTCAAACCGCTGTTGACTTTAAATTTAGGAAGCGTTTTGTTTAGTCAAGACCATGAAAAAGAGCAAACCGCTGCTTAAGCTGTACACCAAACCACCACCACCAAACCGATGTGGCCAAACCACTGGCACAGTGGTGGTGGTTTAACTCAAACCACCACTTGTACTTTCGTACTTTTGTACTTTTGTGACCAGTTGTACTTTTGTGACCAAACCGCTGCCAAGAATCCTAAATAAGCCCAGAAATAATAAGCTGACAAAAGCTTTAACCAACCCATAACACAAGCAGCCTAAAAGTCTTAGATTGATATGACCAAAAGAATTAATAACTTTGACCATAAAAAAATAACAGATTCAGATCTGAGACCATTTAAACTGTATGACTTTTGGACCATGTATTGTAAAAAGAAATATCAAACTAGACATAATCTTTGACAGATTTGAGACACGGATTACTAAGTGACAGACAAAACTAACGAGACACATATTTGAGATAAACAAATCTGGTTAGATACCAACCGGACCAAAACAAATCAAATTAACCCAAGAATGAAACCAAGACTCTTGATACCACTTGTTAAATATAAAAGAATCGTTGATCTGGTGGTCTTGGTGAATCAAACCATATGGTAGTCATGTTTAAAGAGAGAGGGGAGAGGGAGAAACCAATGTGTGTAAAATATATGTGAAAGTGAAAAGTTTACAAGAGTCTCACCCCTCCATGGAAGCAATGGAGGGGTATTTATACCACCATCTATACCTAAGTTTACTAAAATGCCTATTCTAGTCCTTACGTATGGTGGTATGTTAAACTATGGTAATTCCGTAATGTCGTCACATAAAATGAAATTCCTAACTATGCCTAGACATTGATCATCGCGAGAGATTTAGTGTACTAAAAGAGCACTAGCGGTATTTGTACGTTCGTAGGATGTTGTTTGACATCTTGGTTCTCGAAGAAAACAAACGCTCAGCCTATAAGACCACCAACCAAAGCAAAATAAAAAAAATAAAAAAAAGTAAGCGCTGAAAGCATTTCAACAAGCACTATGAATGAAACAAGCACTTAATCGACACGATGTTCGACTACAACGACAGACCGATCTTAGTGCGATTAATAAAGGCGCGATTGACCTAAGCAAAAACCGGTGCAACATTCCTCGAAAACCAACATATCGAATTCATCACCACTTTCTTCGTGATATTGTCCCAGAAAGGGAGATATCTTAATCCGAAAAAGTGCCTTCCTTTACAACATCGCCGACATTCTTACTAAACCCTTAAACCTGAATCGTTCAACTATCTATGTTTTGGTTTAGGAATGATGGAACACATTTCATAAATCGTTTTCTTCTTTTCTTCTAGTCTCGATTCTAGTCCGTGATCCATTCCGTGTCATGAAAACTTAACTACTTCATCCGAACTAGTTTGATTATTTTTAATTTTCGGCGAAATGCAAATTAATTAGTCACTCTTCCTAGTAAATTCGTGTCAAAATTTAAAAGTCTAAAAGTTTCACAATACGGGCGGCCCCCATATCTTAGGCGGACCCCCAACCCATTTCAGGCAGCCCCCTGATAGATATGGGACCGCCAACAGCAGACACCAAAATTTATACTTAGTCAAAATTTCTTCAAAACTTAAAAACAAACACTCCCTCTCCCTGCTGCAGCGACGAACACGACCAAAAACAACCCAAAACTCAAAATCAACCATTAAAACACTAATTGAAGATAAAATCAACACATACAATCATTCCTAACATCATCAACATCATCAATTGTAAGTCATTTCATCTATTTTCTTTCAATTTGAGTCTAGGGTTCATGATGAACACAAAAAATTAAAATTGGGGATTTTTCATTTTTGCTTCAATTTTGTACAATTAGGACTACTAGGATACAATGTATAACTAATATGCTTCCCTTAGACATAGGATTTGCATACACTAGCAAGTTTGTCGAAAAATTGATTTCAAACCAAAACCCTAATTTTATTTTCAAATCACTCACGTTAGGAACATAATAAAATTGTTGTTATGCATTGTTAATACAACTTAAAAACGTTTTTAAACACATGCATAATGATCTCATGAACAAAGGTCGAGATACATAATTCATATGTATTTGTCGACATGTTTGGATGAGCAAATTAAAATTAAGGAGCGTTTGGATTAACTCTTAGGATGTTAATTTTAGGTCGAGTTAATTGTTACTCCATATTTGTGACATTTAGGCACCCACTAGAAACAATGTCAATAAAATACTACAAGTAAATGATATTAAAATGTGACTTCAATCTTTTCTTTCTAGGTAATCATGCCTCGCAAATCGTTTGACGACTATAAAAATACAAGACATTATATCCCACTTATTTCACATGAATATCGTTCACCTGTAAAAGAAAGATTAAGAAACCTTAAAAGTTGCTACATTCATGAGGGTCAAGTGGTTTTTGAGGACTTTGCGGTCTAAACTATGTTCGGTCTTTGTTTCATTTTCTTGAGTTTGAGTGTCTCCTTGAAATTAATGACCAAATTTGTCCTTGTTTCATACTCGAGTTTTATAGTCAATATCAAATAAATTATTCTAACGAAGGTCAAATGTTCATCGAATTTGTGATTCAAAAGCAATTCTTTTTTTACTCTCTTGAAGAATTTGCTCAAATTCTTAACATACCTTGCGAGGGTGCCTGCGTCTTTACTGACAAATGGTCACTTGACGAGTTGGCATATGGCATCCCTACGGACGGTCCATATCAAACCAACCTTTCTTCTCCTGATGACATCATTTCGTATATTCGAATTGATCGAGAAGGTCAAGTCCGTCGCATCCGTCATGAGGAAGAAATTGATGTTCATGAACATCAAATTCTCACTCGTGAAATTGTGCCAACCCTGAAGCCTTTGGAAGAAATTATCTGGGAAAATGTCTTTTGTCTGGGGGGTAACCGGGACCATGTTCCCGCGTGTCTTTGTTACATGCTCTATTGTATTGTTAACTCTAAAAAATTCAATCTCGACTATTATATGGCAAAAAGAATGGAGTGGGTCACTAAACAAGCTAGGTTAATTCTACCCTATGGTATGTTGTTAACCCGTTTGTTTAAATTCGTTATGAGTGAAAGTTCTGAGTTGTCAAACGAGTCCTATGTCTTGTACGATCGTGTTATGAATCCTCTTACCGCTCATCAAGAGCGAAAGACTAGAAAGGATCGTGGCACGAGAAGAGGTCATCACTCAACTTAACGATGATGATGATCATAGAAATGGCGAAGGGACCTCGCGCGCAAGCACTCTTTCTCCCATTCTCTTTGTTAACTCTCTAACAAACGACGTTCCTCAAGTCTTTCAAAACCCAACTAACATTAACCCTCACATGGAACCATTTTACACCTACCAAACCGAAATCATCAACCGTCAAGTTTAGATTCGAGATGAGCATCGTGGTGGATTAAGGTCAATCAGGAAAGGCCTCATAAACTTGTGGAAGAACATAAAGAAGTGAGCAATTTGAAAAATTGCTATAAAACATTATTTATCTCTTTTACTACTTTATTATGATTAAGTACTTAAACCTATTCTATTTAGTACTAAATTAGAATGTAGTACAGACAATATAACTTGCCTTGGATGATCATTTTATTTTTATCATCCTAAACACTTGTTTTCATGCACCTTGATACACTATGGTTACTTATATGACACTATGCATGATTATCTCTTAGTCAACTTGTAAACATGTGCTTATTAAATAGAACATTAGTATAGTTGATTTTGTAAATTTGACTATTAAGTATTAGATGATTCATGATGAAATAGGATTGACTGAAAAAGGAAAAATCTAGGAAACTTTTTCTGTACAGGGCTTAAAGAAAATTAGGAAAAAATAGAAAATTTTCCTGTCTCCGGAGAACGGCCCCTATAAATAAGGGGCAGCCCCTTAATATATCTGGGACCGCCATATATATATGGGATAGCCATCAGAGTCATGAATTTTTTTACTGTGACTACCTGATTTTCTGTGTAGTTGACTATTCTTTCTTAGGCCCAGCTAAACTTCTTGCATTTTGCTAAACCACTTTTGGAATCTATCCTCTTAATCCTTATGCTTTTCTACTTTGATCCTAGACTTCCTAATTAAATAAGACATCCTTCCCACTCTTCTTCTCATTTTCATCTTCTTTAAATCTTTCTACCATGGATTCTACTCAAGCTTCTTCCTCTCATGGTTTTAAGAAAATCAAACTCACCATCATACCCCCAAAACAACTATTTGTTGATCTCATAGATGATGATGAAAACCTCACTACACCTTCTCCTACCACAACCTCTTCATCTCCAACTCCTCCAAATGCACCATCAAAAACTCCATAAACCAATAACACCTCATCAAGCCAAGATAACACACACTCTTCCTTTCAATCAAAACTTTAAATCTTACCACCATCATCTAATGAACCATCTTCTCCTCAACCTTTGAACCCTTAGCTTGATAACATCTCAGATGTTCCTCCTAGACCTTCAAACCCTCAACCACTTTAAAGCCATCCTTCTTTGGATATCACTCTTTCATTGTCACCATTTGAAAACCTTGAAACTCCATCACCACCTTCTCCACTACAACCTCAACCACCTATCATGGGCCATCCTCTTTACTATTGTTAGGAATTAAAGGCTTCTGAAGTTACTACTATTAGTTTTGTACTGCTGGTTCAAGATTGTGCTGCTATTGAAGTTTAAAGAAAATAATATAAGTTATTAGTACTGCTAGCT
>BQNB010006362.1:0-97872 GCA_026074375.1 Tanacetum coccineum | reverse complement strand
TATATATATATGATTGTCTACTAACTTTATTTTGTAGCACGCCTCCATAGCTTTATTCCTTGGTGCCCCAAGCAAGGGGGAGCATACACTGAGGGGGAGCATTTGCAAATTCGTCTTTATTTTTACTTTGCATTTGTCAAAATACGATTTGCAAGCCGCGCCTCTACAACACTTTTTGTTTCGACAAAAAGGGAGAAGACATGTAAACTCAACCACTAAATACTTATTTAGTAACTTTTAGTACATATGAGTTTATATTTTGTCATCATCAAAAAGGAGGAGATTGTTAATACAAATATTCACGTAAAAACCGATATATATATATATATATATATATATATATATATATATATTTAATGATCTCCATGTTTTGATAATAACAAATATAATGTCATACTACTTAAAAGTTTACGTAAACAAGTTATTTAGTCGTAAGTTTACTTGACGACGTCAAATCCCTTAAGGTATGAATATGGCATTATTAAACGTAATTAATGATCAAAGAAAAATATTTTCTATTGCATTTAAACTTAATCATTTGCATAAACCTTTTCTAATCAAATGATTTCAAATAAACACATGATTAATTATAAGCTTGTTATATTAATCAATAAGACAAAATAAGATTCACCATAAGTGGAAACAATCTTTTCAAATCTTCCCATATCTAGAAAATCTCTCCTTATTTATGTTAAGATATATTTTTTCTGTCAATACAAATAAACCGGTAAACACGTTTATTTTTATTTTACGATCTTGCTATGTTTTGTCGATAACAACTTATAAAATCATTTTAAGTAAGCTACCTAGATCACACACATTTTATAACTAAAACACTTGTATAAAATGTATATCTTTCCATATTTAGTAACTTAAAATTTAAATTACGTGACTTGTAAATAAATCTTCAAATATTTTTACATCGTTGATGACATACGCACCCTACTATATCCTAGGGTAATCTACCAAGATTACATATAATCTTTCAAGATTTTTCAAATCAAAATTCGAATTTTGTGTCAGAATGCCGGTTCCATTATGTAACACTGTCGGTTCTATTTAAGAGAGGGAACCATTCAGAACCGGGCTACAGGACTAGCAGGTTCCATTAAGTTATACTGGCCGGTTCCCTTTTGTAATGGAACCGGCGGAACCGTTTTACAGTACAGTTTTTGGCCTATATATACCAAGCCATTTCTCATGTTTTCTTCACTAAATTCTCACTCTAATATCTCTAATATTCTGATCATTCTCTATTCTATAGTTCTTGTTTAGTTTCTTTCAGTATTTGTAGGTAATTCTCTTCAAAGAAGAAATTGCCAAACACCTCTTTGAGACGATCAAGTTTTAAGAATCTTGCTTCACATCTCCATCACATTGTCAAGATCACATTACTGTATCTTGTACTTCATTTAGTAGTTGTAGCATCATCCATCATTCTCGTAAAAATATTGTGATTGCATTTGGGTTGATTCTACCTTTGTTAGAATCCGGTATTTAGCTTTGTAGCGTTAAAAGGTGTAAGCAACGTTGTGAGGCTTCTCCGCCGGTTGAAGGAGATTGGTGACTAGTGTTTACTAACTCTCGAGTAGGTGACTCGGGGAATAGAGTAGGGCAAGGAAGGTGTCCTTGTAGCCAAACCACTATAAACGCTTGTGTCTTGGTTCTATCTCTCTAACTCTTTACTTACTTGCATTTCATATAATTAGATTACTAACCAAACATCAATATCATCACACTTCACATAAGATTATAACAAAGTTTTAAAAAGCAAATTTTAAAACAGGAAAACTTTTCAAGCCCCCCTCCCCTTCTAGTTTTCCAAAATTGGCATCAAGAGCTAGGTTGCCAAAGTTTTTAAAATATATTGTATTTTAAATCTTTAAAACAATTATGGATTCGGAAAACTACAAAGAGAGTCAATCTATGCAACGACCACCTCTCTTTAAGGATAATTACTTTATTTATTGGAAAAATCATTTTGAAACTTATATGAAGTCTAAGGTCATTGATCTTTGGCATATTATAGTTTATGGTGATTATAAACCCACCATTAAAAATAAGGATACCGGTAAGGAAGAAGTCATTCCTTATGAAAAATATGAAGAGTCTCATAAGAAAATGATTTCTAAAAATGATGAGGCTAAAATGGTTCTATACAATGCTTTACCTAAAAAGGAATATGAAAGAATATTCATGTGTAAAACTGCTAAAGATGTTTGGAACTCTCTTATAATTACCCACCAAGGTAACAAACAAGTTAAAGATAATAAGATAGATTTGTTTGTTCAAAAATATGAAGAATTTATGATTTTCGATTATGAAACTATTGATTGCGCATTTGCTAGATTTAATACTATCATTACATCTTTAAAAGCACTTGACGAATCTTTTTCAAGTCTTAATCATGTTAGGAAATTCTTGAAGGCTCTCCTCACTAAATGGCGTCCGAATGTAAAGACAATAGAAAAATCCAAGGACTTATCGACACTACCTTTAGACGAGCTCATTGGCAACCTAAAATTCTATAAGGTAGTGCTCGAGAAGGACTTGGAAGCTTCTAAGGTCAAGAAGGAAAAATACAAATATCTTGCCCTAAAAGCAAAAAAAGTATCAAGTGACGAAGAGGAGTCGTATTCGGGAAGTGATGAAGAGTATACCATGGCCGTAAGAGATTTCAAAAAAAATCTTTAGGAGAAGAGGGAAATTCGTTCGTCAACCCCATGACGACAAGAAGAATTTCCAGAAAGTTAAGGAAGAAAAAAAGGGAAAGGAGGATCGAAGATGCTTCAAGTGTGGTGATCCAAATCACTTCATAAGTGATTATGCCAAACACTCCTTTAATGACCAAACGACGGTCGTTGGAGGATGTTGGAGTGAAAGTGACAAAGAAGACGAATCCAAAAAGGATAAGATTTGTTTCATGGCACTTGACAACAATGAGGTACTCTCCGATACTCCTTACTATAGTAGTTCATCTTTAGATAGTGAATCATTACAAAATGAGTATAACAAGTTATGCAAAATTAGTCTTAAGATAAACAACAAAAACAAACATCTAAAGGCTAAAAATGAGTTATTAAACAACGAGGCTTGTGCTCTTAAGAAAAAGCTAGATCAACTAGAAAAGAACAAAGAAGCTAGTATCGAATGTGAAACTTATACTGAACTTAGATCTAAAGTAAACTCACTGTCTTTAAAACTAACTAGTTTTGAAAGTAGTAGTTACTTCTTGCAAGAAATGATTAATAACCAAAGATCACTAAAAGATAAACATGGGCTTGGATTCACAAAGGACATAACTTCTACTAGCAAAACAAAAATTGAAAAATTGAGTCATGTAGACGATGAAACGTCTACTGTAGAACCGGTAGTGTCGATTCCCTCTGCAAGAGAACTGGCCCTCTGCAGAGGATTCTAAAATTTTGGAGTCTAACATAGTAAAAAGAAACAATTCTATACAAATAACAAAGAAACCCTTTTCAAACACTTTTGTAAGGAATGTAAAACAAATACCGATCCTAAAACTTGGTCAAGGACTAGGAAAAAATAAAATTTAAATGCCCCCTAAAACATCCCATAGGAGAACCAACACACTATATCCAAAAAGCGACTACCACCAAGTTGGTTGGAACTATTCAACACAACAAGGATATCAGTTTCAACCCCCTAACTTTTGTCCATGGGGATCATGTCCTCCATACCCATACATGAACCAACCAAACAACATGTATACTGCTAACGAACCCATGAGATATTAGGGATCAAATGCTTAAGTTCTTTTTTGTTTTAGGTACGCCTTAAAATCAAACTAGAACCAGATGAATAGATCAAAGATAGTGGATGCTCAAGACACATGACGGGCAACAAAGATCTCTTTTCAACCTATAAAGCCATCAATGGATGTAACGTGGTGTTTGGTAGCAACACTAAAAGCAAGATCATCGAAAAAGGTATAATTACTCACAACTCCCTAACTATTCATGATGTTAGCCATGTAGAAAATCTTAGCTTTAACCTACTTAGCATAGGTCAAATATGCGATAAAAAGTGCAAGGTTCTCTTTAGTGAAACCGATAGTGAAATACTTAAATATGGCTTTACCATAGGAAGAGGGATTAGGAAAAATAGTCTTTATATAATGAAAATGGGCAACTCATCTAAAGATAGTCTTTGCCTAACCTCAATGGATGATACTTCAACCTTATGGCATCAAAGATTGGGTCATGCCAACATGCGACTTATTCAATTGCTATCATCTAAAGAGCTTGTTAGAGACTTACCAAAGTTAAAATTTGAAAATCATTTTTATGACGCTTGCAATATTGGGAAGTAAGTACACGCAAGCCATAAGGCTAAAAACATGGTTTCAACTACAAAATGTTTAGAACTTTTGCATATGGACTTGTTTGGTCCATCGGCCGTCCAAAGTTGTGGAGGTAACTTCTGCACTTTGGTTATTCTCGATGACTACTCAAGATATACTTTGATAAGATTTTTAAAACATAAAAATTAAGCTTTCAACCACTTTGAAATTTTTAGTAAAAAGATTCAAGTACAAAAAGGTTGTCTCATTATTTCAATCTACACGGATCATGGTCGGGAATTTGATAATGAAGTATAATTTGGAGCATTTTGTGACGCTAATGGTATCACTCACAAGTTTTTGGCTCCTCGTACTTCACAATCAAATGGGTAGTTGAACGTAAAAACTGAACTTTATAATAAATGAGTATAACCATGCTTAATGAACAATCAATCACTCAAAAGTTTTGGTGTAATGTCGTCGACACCTCTACCTATATCTTAAATAGGATCTTAATTAGACCTTTCCTCAGAAAAACTCCTTATGAACTTTTCAAAGGTAAAAAACCCTCTTTAGAATATTTTAAGGTTTTCGGTAGTACATGTTTTATTCTTAATACTAAGGACTATCTCACCAAATTTGATCCTAAATCTACCGAAGGCATTTTCCTTGGTTACTCACCTAATAGTAAAGCTTATATAATTCTAAATAAAGAAACCATAAGTATCAAAGAATCTCTAAATGTGAGATTCGACGAAAGTCCACCTCCAAATTCATCACCTTTAATAGATGATGATATAATTAAAAGTCAAATCATAGAAAACCAAATAGAAGACATAGAAATCAAGGAAAATGTACCATTAAACAAAGAAATTGTTAACTTCAAAGAGTCTAAAGATCATCCCATAGAAAATTTCATAGGAAATCTGAACGAAAGAACTCTAAGATCTCAAGTCCAAAACCAAAGCAACTTCTTTTGTTTTGTGTCTTCTATCAAACCTAAAAACATCAAGGAAGCCATCAAAGAAGAAAGTTAAACAATGGCTATGCAAGAAAAACTAAACCAATTTGTAACAAATGATGTTTGGAGTCTTGTTCCTCCACCCGATAACTAAACCATAATTGGTACTAAATGGATCTTTAAAAATAATGATACAAAATCAATATATCATACAAAGTACTACACTATAAAGTTTTAGAGAGAGAGGGGATTGACGTGAGAAAGGAGAAGGAGATGAGGAGAGAAAGAAAGAATATTAGATTAGAGAGAGAAACATCAACCCCCATAAATGATTTCCTAAGCCTTCCTTTTATAGGTAAGAAGGAAGGACATGGAGGCAATTAGGGTAAAGTACTTATTACATGCTAGTCCTTCCCTATTTGCACTACTTAATCCCTATTCTATTAATCTTTGATAAATGGACATGTAATCAACACTTTTTAATGTTTCTAACAATCTCCCCCTAAGGGGAGATTACACAAGCCTTACAAAAGTACATGGGTTAACAGTCTTGGGTCTTTCTCTAACATATGTGTTAGATATTAGAAAAAGACTCGGTCACCCCGTGTATTTTACTGTTTATTATAGCTCGTAGTTTAATAGTTAATAGTACGATTTTCGGTATTAAGTCGGGTACTAATACCCGGTATATTGTAAGTACTATATAAGCCTCTTCCAACTTTGGAAGAGGCAAGCTAGTCATTACTTTCCTTTTCATAAAGAAACACATTTTCTCTCTCTAAGAAAACTCTCTCAAGTGTTTCTCTCTCTAGAAACTAGCCAAATCCAAGAATCGACCCCGTGTTATGATATATGATATACCACAATTGGTATCAGAGCTTATGGGATGATTAGATCGTGTGTATGTGCGATTTCTTGCTTGTGTTAGATCGAAAAGTGTACCTTTGAAGGCTCCTAGCTCGTTTTTGAAGATCTCTGAATTTTTGATGTTTGTATTGATAAAGTTTGGGTGTTTCTAGTTGCTATTGCCTTATGGTACTGTGTTGTGCAAAAGAAATCAAGCAAAATCGTTCAAAAGGGTGATTTATAAGTGATTTTGTGTGAAAAAAGTCGGTGTTCTTCGTGGAGGGTTGCCAGAATTTCTTCACGGCGGTTTGCTGAAATATAATATTTTATTAAGTAGGTTACCAACCCTCTGACACACGGCGGGTTGCTTAGGTGGCGAGTTGCTCAAGAGGCGAGTTGTTACTAAGCAGCGAGTTGCTTACCAGCGGTTTGAACAGGTTATCAGCGGGTTGAATATTTTAATAGCAAATATCTAAAGGAAACTCTGGCGGTTTGAAAACTCAACGGCGGTTTGATTAAAATACAGACGGCGGTTTGTATTCTTTCTTCGCGGCGGGTTGCTTGGCAGCGAGTTGTGTTCGGCGAGTTGCCTAAAATTCCATCAGCGAGTTGCCTTATTTCTTTGCAGCGGTTTGGTAGCCTCTACCGGCGAGTTGAGCTTCTGTCTTAGAATATTGAAATATTTCAAACTTGGGACTTAATATCAAGAAAACCAGAAACAAATACGTTAACCTCACCACTGGTAACTGTACACACTCACTAATTCTTGATCGATCAAAACATATATATTTTTTTCAAAATATAAAACAAGGATGTCTGTATGTCAGAAGACATTCAAGTGTTTTCCGGTTCTGATACACTGCCCAACAAATGCTTGATGTACAAGACTTGTAATCTGGCAACAACGTATACGTCTTGTATCTGTCTAGGAAAGGATTAGGAAAAAAATGAACATTATGAAATCCATTAATGAAGGACCATTTCATATGGGAACGGTCTCAGATGTTATTGCTGGAGGAACTGAGGGTGCAGTTCAACAAGGTCCAGTACGTGCTAGAGTCCTTAACGACCTTTCAGCTGAAGAAAAGGAAAGGTATAAAGCTGACATTCATGCAACCAATATCCTACTTCAAGGTATACCAAAGGACATCTACTCTCTCATCAACCACTATACTGACGCCAAAGACATTTGGGAAAACATGAAGATGATACTGGAAGGTTCTGAGTTAACAAAGGATGACAGGGAATCTCAATTATACGATTGCATTCGAAACACTCTCTTTCAAAAACAAAGGAGAAAAACCCATTTCAAGGAATACATGTTAGGTTTACGAAGCTCATTAATGACATGAGAAACATCAAGATGACCATGCCCAGGATGCAGCTTAACTCTAAGTTTGTGAATCAACATGTTTACCTGAGTGGAGTAGTTCATAACTGGAATCAAAACTAAATATGAGGGTTTGAAGGAGTCTAATTTTGATCAGCTTTATGCCTATTTGAAGCAACATGAGGTACATGCTAATGAGAACAGAACAATGATGGAAAGGTTCCTTCAACCTACTAATGATCCTTTGGCACTAGTGTCAAATGCCTCAGTTCAGCAGTATCCAAACACATCTCATCTATGTCTACCAATCCTCAAATGAACCATCTCCTGCTGACAACTTTCAACTGGACTCAGGAAGTTCTTCAACAGAAAACTTGATTGAAAGTTTATCCAACTCACTTGCCCTCCTCACTCAATCGTACAAATCACATCTTCCTCAAACAAACAATCAACTTAGAACGTCATCTAATGCAAGGAACAAAGCTACGGTTCAAGACGGCAGAGTTGTGGTTCAAGATGTCCGTGGAAGATACAATGCGAACAATCAAGGAAAACCATTTCAGAGAAACAATGCAAGAGGAAATGTTGTAGCTGGGAATGTAGGAGGTCAGAACAGAGGAGGCATTATTAATCCTGGACCAGCCAAACCCATTAAGTGCTACAACTGTAACGGACTAGGGCACATAGCACGAGAATGTCCAAGGCCAAAGCGACTTCAAGATTCAGACTACTTCAAGGACAAGATGCTACTAATGCAAGCCCAGGAGAATGGTGCAGTACTGGATGAAGAACAGTCGTTGTTTCTTGCAGGAGAACAGGTTACCAACTTTGATGAGGATGTGGATAATTCACCCGAGAATGATTTGGCACTCAATGTGGACCATGTCTTTGAAGCTGATGAATGTGATGCATTCGACTCTGATGTTGATGAGGGTCCCACTACACAGACCATGTTCATGGCAAATCTCACATCTGAAGATCCAATCTACGATGAAGCCGGGCCATCATATGACTCGAATACTCCGTTTGAGGTACAAGATCATGATACCTTTGTAGATCATATGGATGAGTATCATGAAGTACACGAGATGCAAAGCGATGTACAACACAACTACGTTGTTGAATCTGATGCTGACTATACGAGTGATAGTAATATTATTCCGTATGATCAGTATGTGGAAGACAACGAAGAACATGTTGTACAAAGTAATGTATCTTCTGTACGAAATGATGCATTGATGACAATTCTCGATGAAATGCATGAACAGGGTGTACAAAGTAGATTAGCAAATAAGCCAGACATGGTAGTTAATGATTCAGTGACCTCTGAACTTGCGAGATATAAGGAACTGGTCGGGGAATATGAAAAACGGGCAAAGTTTGAATTAACTGATAGAGAACGAAAAATTGATGAACAAATGAGAATAATTATCTCAGACCGAAATAGAAAGGAAACCTCTTTAAAATCAGAACTTCATTCAGCACAAATACTACTTAGTTCTACCGTTGGCCATTATAAGTCAAAGACAGAAGAAGTAACCATTTTGAAAAAGGATTTTAAACAAAAAGAAGACAAATTCCTTGAAGAGTTTTTAGACATAAAAAGGCTAAAAGAAAAGGTTGAAGATAGATTATACAAACAAGATCAGTCTGTTCAAACGGTTCACATGTTATGTAAACCAAAATCGTTTTATGATGAAAAGAACAAGGTAGCAGGACTATTTACTAAGTGGGTCATAGCCCCATGTTTTAAAATTATATATTAAAAATGATTTACACCTTTGGGGTAAGAACATGCCTTTGTTATTTAACAAATTGGACCGCAAGTGTACATTTTATACCAATGATTACTTGTTTACACCTAAGTAGCAATAACCCCCACTATAAGGAAGCCCTTTATTATGAACTGTCAATAAAACAGGTTGTGAGCCAACGAATATATAAATAGATCTATTGGATTGACATCCCCCGTTTGGGTGAGTAACGCTCACTTATCCCTATGCCCGGGTCCCGACAAACAAACGTAAAAGCCATTTCGTATTGGTATGTTGCGGGTTAGAACAACATCAACGGGCATAGTTAGTTGGCAATTTAGTTTGCCATTCATACATGCAGCTACAGTGTCAAGAGCTTAAGGAAAACGTAATTACTTTTATGAATGTTTGCATTTGTTGCTTAATCAACACTTGGAATCTTCGCGTATCCTACTATAGTGATTTACATAAACCTATTGATTCACCAACTTTAAGTTGACGTTTTAATTAAAAGCCATAGTTTTCTCAGTCAATAAGGTACGTAGTGCAGTGATTACAATGGTGAAGCAAAATAATTGAAGAGTCCTTAATTAAACTTTTGGGGTCTTATTACATTTTTGAGGACAATTGTTATAAAACCCGAAATCTTTATTTTATACCGTTGAACAATTTGAAGGCCATGACTTAAGTAAACAAACAATTAATTTGTTAATCCATTGTACTTTTTTCAAACCGACAAGTTTAAGTAGTGGGTCAATTCCGTCATATCTTCTTGTGCACTGATCTATGAAGTAACGCCCAACGGAAATACATTAATATCCGTTGTACCGTAGATTATTGAGGTGTTACAAGATTGGTATCAGAGCCAGAGGTTATAGAGAACCAGGTCAACAAAGTTTTGTCATCCCCTGGACTATACTATTTTCCAAAGCACCTGTTTTTCACAAATGGGATATGCAAGGACATACATATCTTTCTTTGATTGCATCAGCGCATATATGCTTACATGAACACAAAGTTTTAGCATATAGTAGTTACTAGGTGCTTACATGAATAATATAATACAACGCCATATAATAAATTAAATTGCGTATATTTAATATAAGTCTCATTATAAGTAAAACTTATAGACGTAACATACAGATCTCTCTTATAATTAATACTTAATAATTATTTTTACTTTTTGTTGGCAGAAGTCATATCTTATGTATCAATCTGCGGTTACCTACACTTTCCGTCTATACCAATTCTGAAACCCAGACAGATCTTCTGTGGGAGCCGATGAGTAGATATCTGATGGAGGCATACCCGAGTTCCATCGAATTCAAGGTATAAATGGCCTCCTATGCAGCCAGTAGCCCCACCATCACCGGATTTACATACCCAGGCCCATAGAGATACAACAGACACCGCCAGTCCTTAAGGACGAGGATGAGCCGTGAGCCTATTTCTACAGGCACATGATCCTGACTAACGTAGTCAGAGCCAATATACACTGAGTATATCACCATGGAGGATGAGATGAGTTTTCCAGAGCTGAGGAGCAGCCATTACCGTCCTATATTAGAGTCACCTACTGCTGATTCCACTCCATGTAAATTACCGAGTCGGATCCGAAGAGGATCCAGAGGGTAAACGAGGATGATGAGACAGAGGATTGTCCAGATGACTACCTCAGACGGGGGAGAAGAATGGAGATGATGATGACTCTATTCATTTTCTGGGGATACGCCTAAGATAAGGATTAGGGTATGATGAGTGAATGAGGAGGATGAGGAGGAGGAGCACTTAGCTCCGGCCGACTCTGCTGTTGTTGTAGCCCCGCTGAATGATTTTATGTTTTCCCCCACCTGAGGGAACAGAGCCTGTTACCACCACCCTCTACTGACATTACTATTAGGGCTAGGATTACCATCCGACCTCAGGCTTCCATATCCCTTCCACCAGAGGCAGAGGTTGATAGACTTCTGGCCATGACTACTTCATCACCATCACCACCTATCTCACTATCATCACCCTCTGCAAGAGAGCGCCTTGCTAGGTGCATGGCCCCACCTGCACATTCATCACCACCACCTATGCCATCACCATTACTACCATCATCTGGGTGTCCAACCCAAATCCAGACACTCAAGATAGCATCCACTCAGGCCCTTATTGATACAGCAACTGCCGCATTACCATCACCTCCACTACCACCACTACCACCATCTCTATACATACCACCACTTTACTAGACTGTAGGGATTATATTCACACCCGAGGGTCCGAGCATCCACCTATCGCAGAGGTTGTGTTTGTTCCACTCGATGCCTCCAGATATACGAGATCGGGGAGAGTTCTACTGCCAGACCTATCAGAGGTCGAGGGATAGATTATGGATTTGTCAGCACCGTAGATGCTGAAGCAAGACGACAGGGGATTGGTGTGGTTGGGTATCGTATTAGGGATACTTGGGTAGATCCGGCAGAGCATTACTAAAAGCACCTATGACCTATGGGAGAGTCAATAACCAGGGTCATAGAGCTTGCTGAGCTCTATAACATGATACAACATGACTTTTATAGCCTTATTATAGTATGCTCCAGGATTGTTAGGGTCTCGTATATCACAGCGAGTCGATATGGACTCGCAGCGGGTTGACTTACTTATGGGGGATAGGATGACTCTCCAAGAGACAGTATGGATTGTGAAGGAGGAGGCTTAAATGTTCCGAGAGTGCCATGTGCTCACTCGATAGAGATTGAGTCATGTGAAAACCCATCAAGATCTTCATCATACCCAAACCGTGATCATGTGTATGCACACTGCGGACCCATCCTCATCCAGGCATATCAGACACAACTATAGTTGTAGGGTACGTCTCAATCAGACACATCCCATGTACATAAGAACTATCCGCTTTTCAGATGCAGCAGGCTGAGATAGCAGCGCTTCAAGAAACTGATGGTAGGCGTTAGGCACAGATGGTAATGACTCTCCGTGTAATGAGAGACATGAGGCAAGAGATGGGAGACATGCAGACCGAGTTGCTAGCATTGCGAGGACAACAGAGAGCTAGAAAGCGACCAGCACCAGAATGCTGATAATTTCCCAGATCACCAGGATGCTTCAGGGGATGCGGACAGTCACGTCTAGTGGTTTATGTCATTTCGTCTTGCTAGGTCATTGTATAGGCATGTTAAATATTAGGGGTTTTTCCCCGCTAGCATAGCCTTAGATCTTTTGTATCGTATTTTGTGTAATCGGAAACTATTTCATGTAAAAAATTTCTAAGTTATGAATGAAATAGATGTATTATGTTGTACTATATACCTCTCTTATTTTACATCACATCAGTAAAATTATTATGTACCGAGACCTCCGACTGATGTCTCTTAGATTAAGAACGAATAATGGCACCTGCGACAAGACCCGTAGGACCGAATACTACTCTTAACTTAACACAACACCAAAACCCAAACAACATGACCCCGGAATCCATCCAAGCAATGATTGAGATCACAAGGCCCATCTAAGCGAAACCTACCACTAATAGTGATGGAGAAGCCATGCGTTCATGACGGGATAACAGAAAGAATGTGGCAGAAACTGTGCGCCATTGTTTTTTACGCTTGACTTCTATGAAGTGTCAACCTATTGAACTTCAAGGGACATGAAAGCGTGTCGGTTTTAACCTCGGTGGATTGGAAATAGTTGGAGTCAATTTTAAATGATCAGAGGTTGTGCTAATTGAGAATCAGAGTGAGTTTTGCCACTTATGCACTCTATTAGGTGTTGCTTATGACTTGGATAGGAACATCAGATAAGAACCTTAAGGTGCCCGAGGCAAATGCAATGACTTGATAAGCTCTAATCCAAGAAAAAAAATAACGGAACAATATTATTCGGCAAGGGTAAATCAATAAACTAAAATCAATTTATTGGTTGGAACCTAAAGGTCAAGAGGGTAAACTATGTTCATAAGAGCATACACTGAACTTTTCTAAGAGCAAAAACACCCTGATATGAACCAAGTTTGTTGCCAACTGAAACCGAGAAGGTTGACAAGTACACATTCAGTGGACTTTCCTGATAACATTTAGGGAACGTCAAATCTCCAGACACCAAGACGTTTGATAGAGACTATGATTGGCCAACGGACTTGATGTATCAGAAACTCCGCACGACCTACGCAAAAGACAGTCATACAACAAAAGGAAGGCTAATGATTCATCCAGAAACAACCGATGGGTCACCAACAACAAACCCTTTAAGAGGCAGATATTCCGTCAAGTCTACAATATGGGCGAACAAGGCGAAAGAAGACCGTTATGGGGTGATCTTTGCCTAAGTGCACCAATGTGCCATTTTTACCAATAATGGGCCGTGCACCTAAGTGCCACAAGTGCAACAAGGTAGGTCACTTTGCGCCCAGCGATTGTCAGGAAGTACTGGCAACAAACAAACATTGCTAATACTTAGCAGGCAATGGGGCATCTCCCAAAGTGAATGGTTGTTTTGGGAGTGTGGAGCTCTAGGCATTTCAAGAGAGAATGTGTCCTAAGTTAAGAATAATGTATGAAGGGAATGGGAATGACCCCACCCCCACAAGTTAGGTTTATGTAGTTCGAAATGCAGAAGAAGAGAGGGAAATGCATCGGGAAACCCGAATTCAAATGTCGTTACGGGTACGTTCCTCTTAAACACACTATGCATCTATCTTATTCAACCTGGTGCCGATAAGAAGCATTTAATATCCACTGCATTTAGTTCCATTATTGACAATCGTCCAACTCAATTAGATAATAGTTATGATGTGAATTAGCTGATGGGTAAAAGTAGTCATGGATAGACCCTATTATTAAACGAGGTTGCACATTTAAATTCTTAGACCGACCGTTCAAACATAGATCTAATGCCCGCAGAACTGGGTGATTTACGACGTTATTCTTGGTATTGGACATGATAAAGATGTCACGCCGTGATCGTGTGCGATGAGAAACTTGTTCAAGTTCCCTATAGGAATGAAACTTTTACTTTTTGTAGCAACGAAAGTAACAATGGGAGAGAATCTCGGTTGACAGTTATCTCATGTTCAAAAGCTCAAGAGTACATGGCGAAGGGATGCCAGGTCTTTTTGGCGCAAATATCCGCCAAGAAAGAGGAGGACAAGTCAGAAGGAAAACAAATTAAGGACGTACCAATCGTCCGAGACTTTCCTGAAGTGTTTCCCTAGGACTTCTCGGGTCTTCCTTTGGCTCGACCAGTAGAATTTAGATCGATCTGATTCCAGGAGCCGCACCCGTAGCTCGAGCACCGTATCGATTGGCTCCATCCGCAATGAAGGAATTATTGGAATAATTACAAGAGCTTTTTGACAAAGGATTCATAAGGCCTAGTTCCTCACCTTGGGGAGCCCCGGTCTTATTCGTTAAAAAGAAGGATGGGTCATTCCAGGATGGCATCGCACAACGTTAGTATTAAATAAGGTTGAATAGTGAAGAATCGTTATCCACTCTTGAGGATCGACGATTTATTTGATCAACTCTAAGGACCCAGTATTTATTCAAAGATAGATCTGAGATCGGGTTATCACCAGCTTAGAGTACGAGAGCAAGACATTCCAAAGACGGCATTCCAAACCTCGTGTGATGGTCATTAAATAGAGTTCCAGGCTCAAGGCCCAATAATTCGGACTACAACACACCAGCGGTATCATGGACCTCATGAACCGAGTTGTGCAAGCCTTACTTGGATAAGTTTCGTAATCGTCTTTCATTGATGACAACTTTATTTATTCAAAAGGACGAGAAGGAACACGAAGAAAACATCATTAAAGAGGGAGGGCAAATTTAAGCATTTCTTAAGAAAGAGAAGTTGTATGCTAAGTTTTCAAAATGCGAGTTTTGGATTTTGAAGATACAATTCCTTGGTCACGTCAGTTGAATAGCAGAGGCATTCATGTAGATGCCAGGCCAAGATCGAAACTATCAAAGATTGGGATCCCTAAGTCACCAAAACGGAGATCCGCTAAATCTAAGGGACCTAGCAGGATACTATCAGGAGATTCCTCGAGGGATTTCTCAAAGATTCTAAATCAATGACGAAGCTTACTCAAAGGAATCAAATTTTGATTGTGAAAAGGAAGAAAAAAACGATTTTTTAGGATTAAATAAAGGCAGAAGTATGTAAGTGCAACCAATTTTTTGGCTTACCTAAAGGGAGCGAGGATTTTATGATCTATTGTGATGCTTCACACAAAGGCTTAGATGCTGTGTTGATGCAGAGGAGCAGGTGATTGCCTATGCTCTCTGACAGCTAAAAATTCATGTGAGAAAATTTCACACGACTCTATATATTTAGAGCATGGATAGGTAGTAATTTGCAACTAAAAAATATGGAGACATTATCTTACGGAACCAAATGCACCGTATTCACTGACCACAAAAGTCTATAGAACATTCTTGATCAAAATGAGCTTAACATGATGCAACGCCGTTGGCTAGAATTGATAAGTGATTACAATTGTGATATTCGTTACAACTGAAAAGCAAACGTAGTGGCCGATGCATTGACCAGAAAGGAACGTATTGATGCCATTGCGGGATCAGCCTTAGTTTATGACTATTGGCTGGTTGGATCTTCCCAAACGAATAATAGAAGCTCAGATCGAACCAGAAACTAGAGAATCTTGAAAAAAAAGATTGTAGGCGGTATGATCCAAAAGGATATACCCAATGGAAAGGTTGTACCGAGACGCGCCTATATGAATACTATGTTTTACACAGGCAGTGAGTGTGTTACCGTTGCTATGGAGACTTAAGATTCCGTGATTATGCACTAATCCCAGCAAGTCCGAAATACTCTATCCAACCAGGTTCCGAAAAGATATAACCAATGATGTTGAAAGAAACTATAAAAATTGGTGGCCAAATATGAAGGCTGACATCGCCACTTATGTTAGCAAGTGCTTGACGTGTGTGAGGGTCAAGGCTGAACACCAAAGGCCATCAAGATTGTTAGTACAACCAACAATACCCGAGTGGAAGTGGGATAATATCACTATTGTTTTATCACCAAGCTTCCTAGTCGTCAGCAAGGTTTGACACAATCTGGTTGAATTATGGACCGACTTATACAATTCTCCCGCCACATTTTTTTGCCAAATAGAGGGGAGAATGATCTATTAGATAAATTGGCAAGGTTGTACTTGAACATGATAGTAGCAAGACACGGGATACCTGCTTCAATTATCTGTGATCGTGATGGGAGATTCACATCCAATTTTTGGAAATCATTTCAGAAATCTTTGGGTACAGATATAAGTAATGAAAGACACGCTTATCATGCCAAAATATGTACGGCTATAGCGAAAGGACATATTTCAAACTGCTCAGGACATGCGAACTGACGCGCTTGCGTGATCGACTTTGGAAAATGCTAGGTTAAGCATTTGCCATTGGCCGAGTTTTCATACAACAACAGTTATCACGATAGCATAAAGGCCGCACCTTATAAGGCACTGTACGGTCAAAAATGTCAATCACCGATGTGCTAGGCTAAAATTGGAGAAGCCCAATTGACTGGTCCGAAACTGATCCAAGAAACAACGGAAAAGATCGTCCTGATCAAGCAGAGGATGCAAGCTGCTCAGGATCGACAAAAGAGCTACGCTAATCGGAAGTGAAAGCCGATGGAGTTCAAAGTTAGGGGATAGTGGTCTAAGCTCAAGGACTCACGCATGGAGAAGGGGTTGAATGATTCTGATATAGCGTGGCGATAGCCCTAAATCCAAGTATACTTCGGACCTTTCAAGGTGTTAGCCAAAGTTGGGAAAGTTTCCTATAAGCTAGAACTTCCCCAAGAGTTGAGCGGAGTTCATCACACTTTCCATGTGTCTAATCTGAAGAAATGTTACGCCGACGAACCATTAGTCCATGTGGCGAGTAGAAGGAATATCCAATTGACAGTTAAGCCTTCCATTTGTAAAAGAAACGCGGGCCATTGTTTTTTTGTTTTGAACGGGATGGAGACGAGTGGAACGGTAATCAATACGATTAGAAGCAAGCCGGATACCAATTGTAAAGGTTTGCTGGAACTCTAGGAGAGGTCCAGAGTTCACATGGGAACGTGGAACATTTCGTTCAAACAGAAAATACCCACCAACTCTTCACCAAACCGAGGCTTTTCGTACAACCATTACAAGGTCTTAAGCTTTGAGGACAAAGCTCTTTTAATGGGTAGAGACTGTAACATTTCTCAATTTCAGGTCATTTTATACGACTCTTATTATTTGTCACTATTTATTTTGGTCTGACACGCGTATACTTTTAAAAATTAACTTTAAGATAAATAGCGTAGACTAGAAAATAGATCATTTAATGGTAAATGGTCATCAAATAAATTAAGGTTTACATCATCCAAGTAATAAAATAATTATTAGAGAAGATAATTATTAACTTTGCGTATTTTATTTTTAATAAATATTCGGCTCACGAGCAAAAAGTTTACAGTTTCGATAATAAAATACATTAGGACACACCCCTAGAAAATAACCTAGACTTACCTAGACTCAAACCAATACCTACTTTTTGAAAACCATAAAACTCAAAAATGTAAATGAATTCTTTGTGTAAAACCTACTATATCCAAAGAAAATATATTTTTAAATTATTTTAAAAAAGTTGTCACCATAAACAACTAAAAATCTTCCAAGATATAGCTAAGTGTACTTGTATAACTCTCCTTTAATTAATAATAGTCCTTAATGTACTTATTAAGCTAACATATTCATTAGATGACAACCATATCTTTGCCCTTTAAAACCCTTGAACCATGGCTACAAGCAACACAACACACAAATCAACCAAAAATCTTTCTAGTATCTCTTAAAAGGTACATGTACAATCTTAATGTTTAATTAAGATAGGTACCTTATGGTCCCTCTAATTAGCATAAATACCCCATTGTTAATAATAACCATTTATTTCCTTGTCCCTCCTTGGTACCACGACTAGATACATGCACACACACCTAACCATATTATATTCCACAATCCTAAGCAAAATCTTTGTACATCTTATAGGTAATTAAAACATGTACTTAGTGGTTTAACCAAAACCATGTCTAATGAACTAGAAACCACTAAGCTACCAAGACTTGGATCGGTTTTGGTCTAGTTAATGTGACTAGGAAGTGTAACTAGGTTTATGCCTATAAATACACACTCATATCTCACTATTTTCACACTCATGCAAACAACCAAACACTTAAACACGCAAATGCAAACTCCTTAGCCTTTTCGGTCTCAAACCGTAACCAAACAACACACGTTCACTCCATTCGAATCAACAAACACGACAAAGGGTTTCATAACGAGTGCATAAGGAAATATACGAGCTAGGGTTGGGTTACACTAAGCTTTGAAGCTTGGTTTGTTATTTTTGGTCATGTATCATATGAGGGTAGCTTCATTTCTCACGTACACTCGAAAAACTAAACACTAGGACCATTTGTAAGTCACTTTGAACCCATATAACTCGTACCTTACTTGTATTATACCTATACTATGCGTGTTACTTTGCTAACTAGTTTTTTATGTCGCGTTTGAATACAAAAATAATGGGATAAATCTAAAAAACCCGCGACGTTAATTGCAATAAAAACGTGTTATATAGCAATATGGCGAATGCGTATAACAACTTATGTGGTGATTTAAAATATATAGAACACATGTAATGTGACCTAGTAACAAGCAAAACTTCAAAAACTGTTTGTTATAAGGAAACCACACGTAAGCATTTATTGTAAACCATATACGATGGCTTAGGGATACGTACGCGACCTTATCAAATGTTTGCATGTAAGGTGCGACGTAAAAATAAGTTAAATACACGATATTGTTATCCCTAGGGCCTTTCGAATACTTATGTAAGTTGCTAGGGAAATGTTAAGCCTTGTAAACCAAACATGTACATGGCTTAGGCCCAACTAGCCCAACGAGCCCAAGAATGGAAAGCCACGGCTAAATAATAAGCTCATTCGAGCTTATTGATGAAACTAGAAAACCGAGTAAATTTGTATACCATACATGCTCAAGTGCAACTTCTATTGGACCTTTTCTAGCCCAATAGCCGCGTTCGAAGCCTAACGGGCCCAATAAGCCCACTCGATGAGCCACTACTTTTGTATAAGGTTTACGAGCTTATTAAGAATCCCACAAACTCATTTTTACCAATATAGACCCTTACACCTTTTTAAAATAACCCAAAACGTATCCAAAAACGGGCTTACGTTTAGCCCATTACCAGTAACTACAAAGCCATAAGCCACAAATAATCTTGACGAGCTTATATGTGAGCATTAACAACTTTTAAGGAATATAAGTTCAGCCTGGATAAGCTATTAGGGACCATAAATAATTATAGGCCAAGACCTTTAAAAAAAACACTATCCGAGCTCATAACGAGTCCAATAAGGCCCATTTTCGAGCTTAATTTGTCTAAAGGATTAAGCCCCATGTATGAACAGATTATAAGCTCTATAATAAGCCTTATAAGTATTGAAAAATAAGTTGAAATCAATAAGGTAACCCTAATGGACCTTTTATTAACTTTCGGTTAAGGTTGTTGGGCCAACGAGTCCAATAAGCCTAAATAAGCTCATCTGATCTTAATTAATAAGCCAAACATATAAGAAGTAACTTGAATAACTTAAAACAAGTACTTTTGTAACCTTTGGAAATGAAAAACAAAACTTGAGACCATTAATAAGCTTAATGGGCCTAGTAAAAACGGACCCAAAAATCCCATTAATGCATAAATAAGCTTATTCGAGCTTATTTATAAAAAGGTGAGAGTTACAGCTTCTATGACTAATTGAAAAGAAATAAAACCCAATTGCCACCATGTTAGAACTCAAACCACGTGCCTAAATCCAATTTATTATTGTATTACCAGATAAGTGGTGACTAATAAGTCAATTTTGAAACTTAAAGGGTGTGAAACTATTAACTCACTTTTTTGAATAACATAAAGACTATTTTTGTCCATTTTGAAAACTTAGAGACTATTAGAAGCAAATAAGGACTAAAGTGTAAGACCTTGTAAAGGGTTTAGAGGACTAAATACGGTACAAGTGAAAACTTAAAGGGGTCTAGAAGTGTAAATGTTCAATTTTCATAAACTAGAGTTACATTTTCATAAACTAGAGGGGCTGTTTTGTATTTATAGGAAACTTTAGGGTATTTTATAAACAAAAGTGATTCCATAGACACTTAACATATCGGACGAATTATATTCGGATAATATACAAGTTAACCCACGATTTAATAAATACGAATATTTATTAATAACTTTTATACGTATATTAGAACGTGTGAAATCGTATACCTTCCCAAGAGCCATCAAGTGAATACAAATACATTAAACTTGTACACCACCACACAAGTGATAACAGTATATATAAACTAGCAATTTGTTATAGTTTATACATTAAGTCTTTAGCCTAAACTTGTAGACTAAGACTGGCCGTATTTACTTAGGTATTTGACGGTGTGATTCATACTTGGATATATTATCATTTTCAGAGGACTATTTACTAAGGTGAGTTCATAGCCCCATGTTTTACAATTATTTAAATGATTTACACCTTTGGGGTGAGAACATGCTTTGTTTTACAAATTGGACGCAAGTGTACATTTTATACAATGATTACTTGTTTACCTAAGTAGCGATAACCCACTGAGCCCTTTATCATGAACTGTCAATAACTAGGTTGTGAGCACGAATGTTATAAATAGATCTATTTGGGATTGACATCCCCGTTTGGGTGAGTAGCGCTCACTATGCCGGGTTGCCGGACAACAAACGTATACCATGTCGGATTGGGATGTTGCGGGTTAGAACATCATTCACGGGCATTTATTGGCAATTTATTGCATTCATACATGTCGAGCTTCAGTGTCATGAGCTTAGGAAAACGTAATTACTTTTTATGATGTTTGCATTTGTTGCTTAATCATACACTTGGAAATCTTGCGGTCCTACTATTGATTTACATAAACCTATGGATTCACCAACTTTATGTTGACGTTTTAAGCATGTTTTCTCAGGTCAATAAGGTACGAGGTGCAGTGATACATTGGAAGTCAATAATTGAAGAGTCATATTAAAGATTTGGGGTCTTATTACATTTTGGGGACAATTGTTATAAACCGAAATCTTTATTTATACTGTTGAACAATTTGAAGCCATGAGCTTATGTAACAAACAAGTATTTTGTTAATCCAATGTATCTTTTTCAAACGACACGTTTAGTGGTCGTTCTCATATCTTGTGCTATTGATCTATGAAGTAACGCCCTCGGATATACATTATATTCCGTTGCTACCCAGATTTGGGGGTGTTACAGATTGGTATCAGAGCCAAGGTTATAGAGAACCAGGTCAAAAGTTTTTGTCTGGACTATAACCATTTTCAAACACTGTTTTCACAAATGGGATTTGCAAGGGACATACATACATTACTTGTTTGCATCTAGCGCATATATGCTTACATGATACACACTGTTTTAGCATTAGTAGTTACTAAGTGCTTACATGATTAATATACGCATATATAAATTATATTGCGTATATTACTATAAGTCTCTTATAAGTAAAACTTATAGACGTAACATACAGATCTCTCTTATAATTAATACTTATATAAGTTATTTTTACTTTTTGCAGTAGTCATATCTTTTGTATCATCTGCGGTTACCTACACTTTCGTCTATACCAATTCTGAACCAGTCAGAGTCTTCTGGGGAGCCGATGAGGAGATATCTGATGGAGGCATTCCGCGAGTCATCGTATTAGGATACGATGGACTCCCGATGCAGCCAGTAGCCCCACCATCACCGGATTACATACCAGGCCCATAGGATACACAGACACCGCCAGTTCCTTAGGACGAGGATGAGCGTGAGCCTATGTTCGTACAGGCACATGATCCTGACTACGTGTCAGAGCCTATATACACTGAGTATATACCATTGGAGGATGAGCATGAGTTTCCAGCTGAGGAGCAGCCATTACCTCCTATTGATTCACCTACTGCTGATTCACCCAGGTATATTACCGAGTCGGATCCCGAAGAGGATCCAGAGGGTACGAGGATGATGAGACAGAGGATGGTCCAGTTGACTATCCTTAGACGGGGGAGATGATGGAGATGATGATGACGGCGATTCATCTGGGGATGACGCCGATGATAAGGATGAGGATGATGAGGATGAGGAGGAGGAGGAGGAGGAGCACTTAGCTCCGGCTGACTCTGCTGTTGTTGTACCCGCTGATGAGTTTGTTTCCCCACCTGAGGGAACAGAGCCTGTTACCACCACCCTCTACTGACATTACTATTAGGGCTAGGATTACCATCCGACCTCAGGCTTCCATATCCCTTCCACCAGAGGCAGAGGTTGATAGACTTCTGGCCATGACTACTTCATCACCATCACCACCTATCTCACTATCATCACCCTCTGCAAGAGAGCGCCTTGCTAGGTGCATGGCCCCACCTGCACATTCATCACCACCAGCTATGCCATTACTATTACTACCATCATCTGGGTGTCCAACCCAAATCCAGACACTCAAGATAGCATCCACTCAGGCCCTTATTGATACAGCAACTGCCGCATTACCATCACCTCCACTACCACCACTACCACCATCTCTATACATACCACCACTTACTGACTGTAGGGATGATATTCCCGAGTCCGAGCAGCCACCTCGCAAGAGGTTGTGTTTGTCCACTCTAGGCTCCAGATACGAGATCGGGGAGAGTTCTACTGCCAGACCTATCAGAGGTCGAGGGATAGATTATGGATTTGTCAGCACCGTAGATGCTGAAGCAAGACGACAGGGGATTGGTGTGGTTGGGTATCGTATTAGGGATACTTGGGTAGATCCGGCAGAGGCAGTTCCTAAGAGAGCACCTATGACCTTGGGAGAGGTCAATACCAGGGTCATAGAGCTTGCTGAGCTCTATAAGCATGATACACATGACTTGTATGCCTTATTAGAGGATGTTCAGGATAGTAGGTCTCGTATATCACAGCGAGTCGATATGGACTCGCAGCGGGTTGACTTACTTATGGGGGATAGGATGACTCTCCAAGAGACAGTATGGATTGTGAAGGAGGAGGCTTATGCTTCCTGAGAGGCTTGGGCTCACTCGATAGGATTGAGTCAGGTGACCCATCAAGAGCTTCAGACCCACCGTGATCATGTGTATGCACACGAGACCCATCTCCAGGCATATCAGACACAACTATAGTTGTAGGGTACTCTCATTCAGACACAGCACCATGTACATAAGACTCGCTTTCAGATGCAGCAGGCTGAGATAGCAGCGCTTCAAGAAACTGATGGTAGGCGTTAGGCACAGATGGTAATGACTCTCCGTGTAATGAGAGACATGAGGCAAGAGATGGGAGACATGCAGACCGAGTTGCTAGCATTGCGAGGACAACAGAGAGCTAGAAAGCCAGCACCAGATGCTAGAATTCCAGATCACCAGGATGCTTCAGGGGATGCGGACAGTCACGTCTAGTGGTTTATGTCATTTCGTCTTGCTAGGTCATTGTATAGGCATGTTAAATATTAGGGTTTTTCCCCGCTAGCATAGCCTTAGATCTTTTGTATCGTATTTTGTGTAATCGGAAACTATTTCATGTAAAAAATTTCTAAGTTATGAATGAAATAGATGTATTATGTTGTACTATATACCTCTCTTATGTTAACATCACATCTGTAAATTATTATGTACCGTGACCTCACGTGTTGTCTCTTATGATTTAGACGAATCATGGCACCTGCGACAAGACGAGGACCGAATACTACTCTTAACAACACCAACCCAAACAACATGACCCCGGAATCCATCCAAGCTATGATTGATCAAGCCCTTCTGCGAAACTCCACTAATAGTGATGGAAGCCATAGTTCATACGGGGATAACAGAAAGAATGTGCAAACTGTGCGCCTTTGTTTTTACGCTGACTTTATGAAGTGTCAACCTTTGAACTTCAAGGGGACTGAAAGCGTGGTCGGTTTTACTCGGTGGATTGAAAAGTTGGAGTCAATTTTTAATATCAGTGGTTGTGCTATTGAGAATCAGGTGAAGTTTGCCACTTGCACTCTATTAGGTGTTGCTTTGACTTGGTGGAACAGTCAGATAAGAACCTTAAGGCCCGAGGCATATGCAATGACTTGAGAAGTACTCAAGAAAAAAATAACGGACAAGTATTATTCGCAGGGTGAAATCAAGAAACTAGAAATCAAGTTATGGAACCTAAAGGTCAAGGGGAACGATGTTCCAGCATACACTGAACTTTTCTAAGAGCTAACCCTGATATGTACCAAGTTTGTTGCCAACGAAACCGAGAAGGTTGACAAGTACATCAGTGGACTTCCTGATAACATTTATGGGAACGTCAAATCTGCCAGACCCAAGACGTTGGATGAGACTATTGAGTTGGCCAACGACTTGATGGATCAGAAACTCCGCACCTACGCAGAAAGACAGTCTGACAACAAAAGGAAGGCTAATGATTCATCCAGAAACAACCATGGTCACCAACAACAACCCTTTAAGAGGCAGAATGTCGTCAAGGTCTACAATATGGGGACAGGCGAAAAGAAGCCGTATGGGGGATCTTTGCCTAAGTGCACCAAGTGCCATTTTTACCATAATGGCCCGTGCACCTAGAAGTGCCACAAGTGCAACAAGGTAGGGCACTTTGCCCGCGATTGCAGGAGTACTGGCAACACAAACAGTGCTAATACTTAGAAGGGCAATGGGGCAGCTCCCAAAGGGAATGGTTGTTTTGAGTGTGGAGCACTAGGGCATTTCAAGAGAGATTGTCCTAAGTTGAAGAATAAGGATGAAGGGAATGGGAATGCACAAGGTTAGGTGTATGTAGTTGGAAATGCAGAGAAGAGAGGGAATGCATCGGGAAACCCGAATTCTAATGTTGTTACGGGTACGTTCCTCTTAAACAACCACTATGCATCTATCTTATTCAAAACTGGTGCCGATAGAAGCTTTATATCCACTGCATTTAGTTCCATGATTGACATCGTCCCAACTCCATTAGATAATAGTTATGATGTCGAATTAGCTGATGGGAAAATAGTCAGGATAGACACTATTATACGAGGTTGCACTTTAAATTTCTTAGACCATCCGTTCAACATAGATCTAATGCCCGCAGAACTGGGTAGTTTCGACGTTATTATTGGTATGGACTTGTTAAGAAGATGTCACGCCGTGATCGTGTGCGATGAGAAACTTGTTCAAGTTCCCTATAGGAATGAAACTTTTACTTTTTGTAGCAACGAAAGTAACAATGGGAGAGAATCTCGGTTGACAGTTATCTCATGTTCAAAAGCTCAAGAGTACATGGCGAAGGGATGCCAGGTCTTTTTGGCGCAAATATCCGCCAAGAAAGAGGAGGACAAGTCAGAAGGAAAACAAATTAAGGACGTACCAATCGTCCGAGACTTTCCTGAAGTGTTTCCCTAGGACTTCTCGGGTCTTCCTTTGGCTCGACCAGTAGAATTTAGATCGATCTGATTCCAGGAGCCGCACCCGTAGCTCGAGCACCGTATCGATTGGCTCCATCCGCAATGAAGGAATTATTGGAATAATTACAAGAGCTTTTTGACAAAGGATTCATAAGGCCTAGTTCCTCACCTTGGGGAGCCCCGGTCTTATTCGTTAAAAAGAAGGATGGGTCATTCAGGATGTGCATCGACTACCGTGAGTTAAATAAGTTGATAGTGAAGAATCGTTATCCACTCTTGAGGATCGACGATTTATTTGATCAACTCTAAGGACCCAGTATTTATTCAAAGATAGATCTGAGATCGGGTTATCACCAGCTTAGAGTACGAGAGCAAGACATTCCAAAGACGGCATTCCAAACTCGGTATGGTCATTATGAGTTCCAGGTCATGCCATTCGGACTACAAACACACCTGCGGTATTCATGGACCTCATGAACCGAGTGTGCAAGCCTTACTTGGATAAGTTCGTAATCGTCTTCATTGATGACATACTTATTTATTCAAAGGACGAGAAGGAACACGAAGAACATCTTAAGGCAATTTTAGCATTGCTTAAGAAAGAGAAGTTGTATGCTAAGTTTTCAAAATGCGAGTTTTGGATTTTGAAGATACAATTCCTTGGTCACGTCATTGATAGCAGAGGCATTCATGTAGATCCAGCCAAGATCGAATCTATCAAAGATTGGGCATCCCCTAAGTCACCTACGGAGATCCGCTAATTCTTAGGACTTGCTGGATACTATCAGAGATTCATCGAGGGATTCTCAAAGATTGCTAAATCAATGACGAAGCTTACTCAGAAAGGAATCAAATTTGATTGGTGAAAAGGAAGAAAACGATTTTTAGTTAATAAAGCAGAAGTTATGTAGTGCACCAATTTTGGCTTTACCTAAAGGGAGCGAGGATTTTATGATCTATTGTGATGCTTCACACAAAGGCTTAGATGCTGTGTTGATGCAGAGGGAGCAGGTGATTGCCTATGCCTCTCGACAGCTAAAAATTCATGAGAAGAATTTCACCACTCATTATTTAGAGCTTGGATAGGTAGTATTTGCTCTAAAAATATGGAGACATTATCTTACGGAACCAAATGCACCGTATTCACTGACCACAAAAGTCTATAGAACATTCTTGATCAAAATGAGCTTAACATGATGCAACGCCGTTGGCTAGAATTGATAAGTGATTACAATTGTGATATTCGTTATCATCCGGGGAAAGCAAACGTAGTGGCCGATGCATTGAGCCAGAAAGAACGGATTGAGCCATTGCGGGTTCGAGCCTTAGTTATGACTATTGGCTTGGATCTTCCCAAACGAATATTAGAAGCTCAGATCGAAGCCCAGAAACTAGAGAATCTTGTAAATAAAGATGTAGGCGGTATGATCAGAAAGGATATACCCAAGGAAAGGTTGGTACCACGCGCCTATAGAATACTATGTTTACACGGCAGGAGTTGGTTACCTTGCTATGGAGACTTAAGATCCGTGATTATGCACGAATCCCACAAGTCGAAATACTCTATCCATCCAGGTTCCGAAAAGATATACCAAGATGTGAAGAAACTATATTGGTGGCCAAACATGAAGGCTGACATCGCCACTTATGTTAGCAAGTGCTTGACGTGTATGAGGGTCAAGGCTGAACACCAAAGGCCATCAAGATTGTTAGTACAACCAACAATACCCGAGTGGAAGTGGGATAATATCACGATGGATTTTATCACCAAGCTTCCTAGGTCGTCACAAGGTTTTGACACCATCTGGGTGATTATGGACCGACTTATAAAATCCGCCCACTTTTTGCCAATAAGGGAGAATGATCTATTAGATAAATTGGCAAGGTTGTACTTGAACATGATAGTAGCAAGACACGGGATACCTGCTTCAATTATCTGTGATCGTGATGGGAGATTCACATCCAATTTTTGGAAATCATTTCAGAAAGCTTTGGGTACAGATATAAGTATGAGCACTGCGTATCATCCAAAAATTGACGGCTAGAGCGAGAGGACTATTCAAACTCTCGAGGACATGCTACGCGCTTGCGTGATCGACTTTGGAAAATGCTAGGTTAAGCATTTGCCATTGGCCGAGTTTTCATACAACAACAGTTATCACGATAGCATAAAGGCCGCACCTTATAAGGCACTGTACGGTCAAAAATGTCAATCACCGATGTGCTAGGCTAAAATTGGAGAAGCCCAATTGACTGGTCCGAAACTGATCCAAGAAACAACGGAAAAGATCGTCCTGATCAAGCAGAGGATGCAAGCTGCTCAGGATCGACAAAAGAGCTACGCTAATCGGAAGTGAAAGCCGATGGAGTTCAAAGTTAGGGATATGGTTATGCTCAAGGTCTCACCTTGGAAAGGGGTTGTATGATTCGATAAGCGGGGCAAGCTAAATCCAAGATACTTCGGACCTTTCAAGGTGTTAGCCAAAGTTGGGAAAGTTTCCTATAAGCTAGAACTTCCCCAAGAGTTGAGCGGAGTTCATCACACTTTCCATGTGTCTAATCTGAAGAAATGTTACGCCGACGAACCATTAGTCATGCCGTTAGAAGGAATTCACATTGACGTTAAGCTCCAGTTTGTAAAAGAACCCGTTGAAATCATGGAACGGTAGATCAAACGATTGAAGCGAAGCCGGATACCATTGGTTAAGGTTTGCTGGAACTCTAGGAGAGGTCCTGAGTTCACCTGGGAACGTGAAGATTCGTTCAAACAGAAATACCCACAACTCTTCACAAACCGGGCTTCGTCATCCATTACAAGGTCTTAAGCTTTGAGGACAAAGCTCTTTTAATGGGTAGAGACTGTAACATTTCTCAATTTCAGGTCATTTTACGACTCTTATTATTTGTCACTATTTATTTTGGTCTGACACGCGTTTACTTTTAAATTAACTTTAAGATAAATAGCGTAGACTAGAAATAATCATTTAATGTAAATGGTCATCAAATAAATTAAGGTTTACATCAACCAAGTAATAAATAATTATTAAGAAGATAATTATTAACTTTGAGTATTTTATTTTTATCGGTCACGCAAAAAGTTTACGTTTCGTAATAAAATACATTTGGACACACCCTAGAAATACCTAGACTTACCTAGACTCAAACCAATACCTACTTTGAAACCTTAAACACAAAAATTAAATGAATTCTTGTGTAAAACCTACTATAGCCGAATATGTGCACCAAAAACAACTAGAAATCTTCCAAGATATTGCTAAGTACTTGTATAACTCTCCTTTAATTAATATTAGTCCTTAATGTTCTTAGTTAAGCTACATTATACATTAGATGACAACCATTTCTTGCCCTTTACCCTTGGATACCATGGCTACAAGCAACACAACACACAAATCACCAAAAATCTTTCTAGTATCTCTTAAAGGTACATGTACATCTTATGTTTAATTAAGATAGGTACTTATGGTCTCTAATTAGCTAAATACCCATTGGTTAATAACCATTTATTCCTTGTCCTCCTTGGTAGCCACGACTAGATACATGCACACACACCTAAACCATATGATTTCCACAATCTAAGCAAATCTTGTACATCTTATAGGTAATTAAAACATGTACTTAGTGGTTTAACCAAAACCATGTCTAATGAACTAGAAACCACTAAGCTACCAAGACTTGGATCGGTTTTGGTCTAGTTAATGTGACTAGGAAGTGTAACTAGGTTTATGCCTATAAATACACACTCATATCTCACTATTTCACACTCTTGCAAACACAAACACTTAAACGCATGCAAACTCCTTTGCTTCGGGTCTCAAACCGTAACCAAACAACACACGTTCACTCCATTCGAATCAACAAACACGACAAAGGGTTTCATAACGAGTGCATAAGGAAATATACGAGCTAGGGTTGAGTTACACTAAGCTTTGAAGCTTGGTTTGTTATTTTTGGTCATGTATCATATGAGGGTAGCTTCATTTCTCACGTACACTCGAAAAACTAAACACTAGGACCATTTGTAAGTCACTTTGAACCCATATAACTCGTACCTTACTTGTATTATACCTATACTATGCGTGTTACTTTCCTAACTAGTTTTTTATGTCGCGTTGAATACAAAAATAATGGGATAGCTAAAAAACGCACGTTAATTGCAAAATAAACGTGTTATATGCAATGCTATTGCGTATAACAACTTATGTGGTGATTTAAAATATATAGAACACATGTAATGTGACCTAGTAACAAGCAAAACTTCAAAAACTGTTTGTTATAAGGAAACCACACGTAAGCATTTATTGTAAACCATATACGATGGCTTGGGGATACGTACGCGACCTTATCAAATGTTTGCATGTAAGGTGCGACGTAAAAATAAGTTAAATACACGATATTGTTATCACTAGGGCCTTTCGAATACTTATGTAAGTTGCTAGGGAAATGTTGAGCCTTGTAAACCAAACATGTACACGGCTTGGGCCCAACCGGCCCAACGAGCCCAAGAATGGAAAGCCACGGCTATATAATAAGCTCATTCGAGCTTATTGATGAAACTAGAAAACCAAGTGAATTTGTATACCATACATGCTGTTAGCCTTAAAATATGTCGTCTAATATAGAATTACATTAGTATAAATAGGCAAGACTCACAGGGACCTAAAATGTCTAGTTATGCTAGTTTAGAGAGTCAAGACCTATATATATCCCCTCCATACTTCCATGGAGGGGTAAGAGGATTCATTTTTACTTGTAATAAGGTGTGTGTTTCTCTCTCTAGAACACATACATCTTCCTTTTCTCTCACTAAATAATCAATGGCAACTTATTTGTTTAATCCTCCCCGACCTCCGGATCGTCCCTTGTTATGTGAATCTTATGGTTAACAAGTGGTACCAGAGCTAACCAGGGGTGTATTGTATCATGTGCGTTTGTTGTCTCGGTTACTGTTCATCACTGTTCACTATTCATGTTACTGTTCATTCATGATATTTTTTTTCTTTTTCGTGTCTATTTTTTTTCTTGTGAAAGTCATGACAATGGTTTCAGTTTGATGATTATATGTTTCTATTTCATTTCTGATTCATATCTGCCAGATATATGTGCCTAAAAGACAAGTTTTTTTTAAGCAGCTCCATCTGAGCGTATTGATAAGCCTAACTGATAAGAATTATTCGAATAAGCTTATCAAGGTCACTCTTTGTACCTTTGAAAATAACTTGGACCTTTAATAAGCTTAATGGGCCCGTAACGACCCCATTAAGCATTATGTCATATAATCTAAGTTTATTCGGCTTTTTATAAGGAGTTTCAGCTTCTATGACTTATTGAAAGAATAAAACAATTGCCACTTGTTATGAACTCAAACGGCGTGAAATGCAATATTTTACATGTTAAGGGATATAATGTCAATTTATGATAAGGGACTAAATATGTCAATTTTGAAACTTAAGGGTGTGAAACTATTAACTCACTGTTTTGATAACTTAAGGGACTGTTTTTGTCATTTTGAAACTTTAGAGACTATTAGAAGCATATAAGGACTTAAAGTGTAAACCTTGTAAAGTTGGAGGACTAATTACGTACAAGTGAAAACTTAAGGGGTCTAAAGTGTAAATGTTACATTTTCATAAACTAGAGGGGCTGTTGTGTAATTATAGAAAACTTAAGGGTATTTTATAAACAAAAGTGACTTCATAAACATTTAACATATCAGACGAATTATATTCGGGTAATATACAAGTTAACCTACGATTTAATAAATACGAATATTTATTAATAACTTTTATATGTATATTAGAACGTCTGAAATCGTATACCTTCCCAAGAGCCATCAAGTGAATACAAATACATTAAACTTGTACACCACCACACAAATGATAACAGTATATATAAACTTGCAATTTGTTATAGTTTATACATTAAGTCTTTAGCCTAAACTTGTAGACTAAGACTGGCCGTATTTACTTAGGTATTTGACGGTACAATTCATACTTGGATATATTATCATTTTTAGAGTACTATTTACTAAGGTGAGTTCATAGCCCTATGTTTTACAATTATTTAAATGATTTACACCTTTAGGGTGAGAACATGCTTTGTTTTACAAATTGGACGCAAGTGTACATTTTATACAATGATTACGTGTTTACCTAAGTAGCGATAACCCACTGAGCCCTTTATCATAAACTATCAATCACTAGGTTGTGAGCGCGAATGTTATAAATAGATCTATTTGGGATTGACATCCCCGTTTGGGTGAGTAGCACTTAATGTGTCGGGTCGCCGGACAACAAACGTATACCATGTCGGATTGGGATGTTGCGGGTTAGAACATCATTCACGGGCATTTATTGGCAATTTATTGCATTCATACATGTCGAGCTTCAGTGTCATGAGCTTAGGAAAACGTAATTACTTTTTATGATGTTTGCATTTGTTGCTTAATCATACACTTGGAAATCTTGTGGTCCTACTATTGATTTACATAAACCTATGAATTCACCAACTTTATGTTGACGTTTTAAGCATGTTTTCTCAGGTCAATAAGGCACGAGGTGCAGTAACACATTGGAAGTCAATAATTGAAGAGTCATATTATAGATTTGGGGTCTTATTACATTTTGAGGACAATTGTTATAAACCAAAATCTTTATTTATACTGTTGAACAATTTGAAGCCACGAGCTTATGTAACAAACAAGTATTTTGTTAATCCATTGTATCTTTTTTTTTAAACGACACGTTTAGTAGTCGTTCTCATATCTTGTGCTATTGATCTATGAAGTAAGGCCCTCAGATATACATTATATTCCGTTGTTATCCAGATTTGGGGGTGTTACAGCATATTTTTCTACCAATCCAAATACATCAAGGAAATGCTCAAGAAATTTGGTCTAAAAGACTCCAAATCGATCAAAACTCCTATGTCATCAGAAACCAAACTCACCCGGGTCGAAGACAGGGGATCCGTTGATGACACAAAGTATCATGGCTTGATTGGTATCCTTCTCTACCTAACGGGTAGTCGGCCGGACATCATGTTTAGTGTTTGTCTATGTGCCCATTTTCAAGAAGATCCCAAAACCTCTCATCTTGAAGCTGTAAAAAGGATTTTTAGATATATTAAGGGAACAACACATTTAGGTTTATGGTATCCCAAGGGAACGGGTGTAGAAATCATTGTTTACACCGACTCTGGTCATGCGGGAGACTATGTTGATCGCAAAAGCACAAGAGATGTGTGCACATTCATGGGATGTGTAAATGACCATGTAAATGATAGTGAAATTGTATTGTATTGCTTGTTCTATTGTACAGAGAATACATATGTATATATAAGATACATTTAGCTTGGAAACTAAGCTAAGTTAACCTAATGGGTTAGGCCCGACCGTAATACATATGTTAACATTCCTCCTTAAGCTGTGCATATATGTTGATCATGCCCAACGTGTTACAAATAGAATTAATATGAGTTTTGGGGAGCGCTTTAGTAAGGACATTTGCTAATTGACTTTCGGTTCTAATATAAGGAGTTGTGGTTGTCCCATCTTCTAACTTCTCGTGAGTAAAGTGATAATCAACCTCTATATGCTTTTTCCTTTAATGAAACACCGGATTGGTGGCAATGTAGATATCTGTCTGGTTATCACACAACATCTTCATTGGTTTAGATTGAGGAAAACCAATTTCACCTAGTAAATTACGCAACCATACAAGCTCATAAGTCGTTTATGCCATAACTCTATATTCGGCCTCTGAACTCGATCGAGATACAACATTTTGTTTCTTACTCTTCCAAGAGACCAGGTTGCCTCCAACAAAAACATAATAACCCTTTGTAGAGCGCAAAGTATTAGGACAACCAGCATAATCAGCATCTGTGAAGCCTTCTGCTATGTGGTGCCCATGATTAGCATATAAGATACCAAGTCCTGGAGTACCCTTTAGATATCTTAGAATTTGAGTAACAGCGTCCCAATGTGATGTTCTAGGAGCGGTCTGAAACTGACTTAGAACACTAACCAGAAATGCAATATCAGGACGAGTAATAGTGAGGTAGTTTAGCTTCCCAACTACTCGCCTATATTTCTAATAATTACCTAATACATATATAGTATATAACTAAAATAATCAAATAATAAGAGTGAGGAATGTGAAAAGGTTTTTAGGAAGATTTACTTTTAACCAAAGTAAAATTCAAAACATTCCTGGGTCGTAGTCCCAACGAGGCATGAATTAAGAATCATGATTAAGTTTGTGATCACGTGATTTGAATGATCAAATTTTGATTTGATCTATGTTTCTACAATTAATGCAAAAACAAATAAATGCAAGCAATAATCAAAGCTATTAAAAATTTAAACTAAAAACGTTAACGGGAATATAAAAACGCGACTTAAAAACCTAAATTATCGAATTTTAACCCTAAAAATGAAAATTTATTTTAAAAAAGTCCCAAATGATTAAAAATAATTTTAGAAAAAAGAATTATATTTTTTTTACTTTTATTTTATTTATCATGAATTAAAAACAGTTTTAATCTAAAAATATTATAAAAAATATTAAACTAATTTATAATAATCTAAAAAATTCAAGGAAAGTGCCTTGAACAGTTAAAAACTTAGGAAAAATAAAACGAGTCTACCAGCTTATCTCAATAAGCTGGAAATAAGCCCAAAATGGCTGGTAGCTTAAAAGGGTAAACACCCTTAAATACCAAATGGCCCAAGAGTCTTACACAAAAGACCCAAGGGTGCAGATGGTAGTGTGTGGTGTGTTGAAATGTTGGTTGAGTTAAGGTTGAGGTCTCGGGTTCAAACCTTGAGACTTCCCTATACTCCCAACATTTTTATTTTGCAAATGTTTTTATGAAAAAGCTAAACCAGGCTAAAATAAGCACTTAAAAAAAACACTTTTACTGAAACTTATTAATAAGATAGAAATAAGCTACTTAAAGATGATAGTTTAGCCTTTCTTAAGCTTTGACAAAACTAGCTAAAACTAATTGGTCTTAAGGACTCAAAAAGCAAGAAAAAAACTTAATAAGCTCAAATAGACCTAAAGCTAGACCTAATAAGCATTTAAGAACAAGAAATAAGCAAACCAAATAAGCTTAAAGGTATCTAAAAGTCTTAAGAAAGATAACACAAAAGGAGGTTTTAAGGACTTTTTACTAAATTTAAGCTGAGAATAAGCACTAATAAGCAACATGTATTAAGCTGAAACTGAAAACATATAAAACACTATAAGCTAAAAATACAAATAAGCAAGAGTTAAGCAAAATTGAAAAAGAAATAAGCTAGAAATAGCAAGCTAAAATGACAATTTTGGCTTTTAAGACTTGGAAGAAATAAGCTAAACCGTTTGCTTCTTAAGACTTAAAAAGCACTCAGAAAAGCAAATAAGCTGAACACAGCCACTCACCTAGACCTAATAATCTTTTAAAACTAGAAATGAGCAAAAGACATAAGCTGAAAAAGCACTATCACAAAAATAGACAGCAGACTCAAAAAGGATTTTAGAGGATTTTTTGAACTACTTTGAAGCTTAAAGTTATGACATATAAGCAAGAGAGAAAGCTAAAAAGTGAAAACAGGTTGAGTTTAAGACTCCAAGAACACATATAAGCAAAATTAAAGCAGACACACTAAAGAAATAAGCTAGAAAAGGACTTATGAAAATGACAGACTACAAAGTTGATTTGGCTTTTTAAAATGAAAAGACAGATTTGCAACTTATTTTAAAAGCTCAAAAAGCAAATTTTGAATCTAAAACCTAAAAACGGATGAAGATTGTGACTCAATAAGAAAATTTAAACTAAACTTAAGCTTAATAAAACACTAAATAAGCTCAAAACCTAGGGTGAAACAGACTGCATGCTCATACTACTTTTGACCCTTTTTTTAGCTAAATGACTATTTGCTACCTAAGTTTAAGCTAGCAAAAGAAATCCAAAATAATCTCAAACAAATGGACCTTAATACCTATTTAGCTTATGCTAAAAAAATTAGACCCTAAAACTTCCATTAACTTATCTAAATCTAAGATTGAAGATTGGCTTTTTAAACTTTAAAACTTAAACAAACACTTGACGGATTGACACTTAAATTTAACAAGAAAAATGCACACTTAACTTGCTCTTTTCCTACTGCATTTAGAAACAAATTGGAAGCATAAACAAGACCTTAAAATATTTTTTAAGCAAAAATCAAATATAAACAGTTTGAACAAATTTTAAAACCACAGATTTAGAAAATTTGTAGAAACCACCTTAAAACTTGATATGACTTACAAAAACTTTATAAAAACTGATCAAAAGGATTATTTAAAGCTGTATAAAGTTGGCTTGATGACCAAAAATAGTTTTAAAACTCTTTTGACCCATTTTAGTTCTTAACCCAAACACCCTTTTACAAATCCAAAAAACATTTTAAGCTTGATTATGACTAATATAAGTTGAGATTTTAAAAAACAGATGATGAACAATGGATATTAAGCACTAATAAGCAATAAGAGCTCAGAGATAAGCACTTAGAATAAGCAAATAAGAATGATCTGTTTTAAGCTAAAATAAGCAGTTTTACATAAAAAAAAACATGAACAAAGAAGATTTAAACTATAAGCAAGCATAAACAAGCAATAAGCAACATATATAAGCATAAATAAGCAGCTCTAAACAGTAAATAAGCACTAGATAAGCAATAAGCAGATTTAAGCTAAAATGAGAAAAGGAGAAGAGTACCTTACCCTTTGCTCTAAACAAGGGCAAATAAGCTCTTAAGGAGCTGATCTACAAGCTCCAGCTTATCATAGATAAGCTGGTAAAACCCATAAGCCTGTCCAATATTGGCTTATCATCCATAAAAGCTATTTTTGTTTTTATTGTGGATTTTAAAGACAATAACTTCTAAATAAGCAAAGAATATAAGTAGTTCAGGGATTTAAGAAAGCTAAAGCTTAGTGAAGCTTTAGGTAAGATCATAAGCTGTTTTCATAGCTTAAAGCTTAAACAGATTATATAAAGATCGTACATAGAATTCTTAATAGTACCTCAAACTTTCATTAAAACTTTAAAACGTTTACAAGACTTAAAAATAAATGACAATAATCTTAAAAAGCTGTAAAATACAAGGAAAAAATAGAACAACTAAATTATGCCCTAATGGCCACTATTTATAGACTAATGAGAAGGTCCTAAGTCTTGGCCTTGTGTTTCTTATGTGAGAGGGAAAGAGAGTGCTCCCCGCGACTTCAATTCCGAGCCCTTGATTCTTCATTTGTGTTTCTTTGTTTTGATCACAGCCATTAATCTTGAAAACTTGTCTCATCAGCCAATCAATCTTCATGGGATTGCCAAGGCGTCTTGTCTTCATCTGGGGGAATAGGTTAAAAGGTTTTGTCGTGGTATACAGGGAAGAATGAAGTAATGGATGAATATTGGGGTTTAGCGGGAAAGGTTTAATTGGGGAAAAGGGTTAACGGGGTTAGGGGTAAAAGGGTAACAAGGTTAGGGTTAAGGACTAACGGTGTAAACCATAAGGACTAAATGTGTTAGTCTTTAAGGACTAAATGTGTTAGTCCTTAAGGACTAACGATGTGAAGGGTTTAGAGTAATTAAGTTAAGGGTTAACGGGCTGTTTGTAATGGTTTTGGGCATAGTTATGTATTTGGGCTGTATTTTAATTAAATGGATTTAGGCTTATATTATGGGCTTTTAATTTCATAAATAAGCTTAATGGGCTGGCCCATTTTAGATGAACACGTCTCTGGTTTCGACTTTTCATGCTCTTTCCAATCCCGTGCTTGGTTTTGTCCGTTTTGGCTTTATTTTTTGTCCTTTAGTGAATATTCGTTACCTGCACATCATAAATCACAAAAAAACATATATCTTGCAATTTTATGTCCGTTTTTGGTCATTTAAGCTCGTTTTATTAGGTCAAAGGTATGTGTAATTAAGCACATATCAAAATCCCCCATACTAAACTATTGTCGTGTCCTCACACAATGTTATAAGTAAACACTTTAGAAAACTAAGAGTCTTAATTCCCCTTGACTAATTACCTCGAAAAGTAGCTAAGTGTTCATCTTAAGAAATTAAGAACTCAATAGCTTTGAAAAGCCCCGTTTTGACCATTTTTATTATATCTACACTAATTACCACACATATTTTTTTTATATTTTTCCTTTTTTCTTTTTCTAACTAGATGTTTGGACTTCCGTTATTTTCATAACCCTTAGGGTCATAGAACAAGAAGCACTTCAATCCTAAAATGCCCAAAAAGGATAAATTCATCATCTCCGATTTTTCACTTGTCCCAAACCAAGCTTAAAAACGAAATCAATGTTAAATATAAGCTAAGATGCTAACACTACTCATATTTGTAACTTGTGAAACTTTTCACTCCCAACAATTATTATATATTTGGTGAATGTGCTTATTTCGAATTTCAACAATGGATCAGCCTTTTTAAGAAAATTACAATATTTCTATGCTTTACGTTCCACCCAAGAATTATGATTTTGAAAGCGAGATCATTCCATGTAGCGACTTTCTTCTCGGCACATCCCAGCTGAGACCGGCTTAGGTGACCAGGCTTTTGACACCCCACAGAGAATCGTATCGGAACTCACGGACCTTCGGTTTCAAAAACTCATAGGCTTCCCGTTAAATAAACAATTCATTTAGAAAAACCACAACTTAAAATGAAATAGTCTTAGTTCAAAAGCATATTTAAATTTAAGAAAAAGAGATTTTCCTTATATTTATTAAATCACATACATTACACTTAATATTAATATAATTATACTTATAACCTCCACCCTTTAAACAAACTGTCACATCGGTATGCGAGTCAACCATGATCCAGTTGTCTTATTTTGGCTTCAGAAACCCTCGACCTTTTTGAAGGCTGCAACATCGGTTGTGAGCCGGTAAGATGCAGCAAACTTTTATCTGTCTCTGATTATTATTCTTACTATAGGCCTTCCTTTGAAGACTGCCACATCGGTTGTGAGCAGGCAAGAGGCAGTAAACTTTTATTAGCCCACAGTTATTATTATTATTATTATTACCTCATGATCATCTTTTTTACACTTTATATTACCACGATATAGAGAAAATTTCTTTTTAGAAAATTTAACATATAATTTGAACTAAGACTAAATAAATTATTGTTATCGACAACATTAATTAAGCTTCAAAAATCGTTGATTTGAGTTTAATTTTTAAAAATAGCACTTATTATTAGTCAGGTTAGGAGCTTATGGGAGAAAAACCACAAACTACACCTATGAGCTTGTAAGATATCCAACTAATCTTTGTTTAGCATCTAACTTATAATTAACTGTATCATTTCTCGTTCTTCGCAAATTTAAAATCTTTAATAAAAAGATCCGCGAATGCTTAGTTAAATAAAATAGCTTAGTCAAGTTTATAAAGGTTAAGGGACAAAGCTAAGAGCTCAACATGCTCGATCTAGTCAAAATTTTATCTTATTCTACCCAGCAAGAAAGTCAAACATTGTGACAAAACACTTATTTTATTTTTGAGATTTTTAAATTTTTTTCACCTTTTTGGTATTTTGGTGGTAAAACGGGATTACATGAAAACAACGACTGCAGGCATAATCAAATCAAAAGATCCCCCCCATAATAGAACTGAACATTGTCCTCAATGTTTTAAGAAGGGTCTCTACGTAAATCTAAAGCCGTTTATTAAGTATGCTCAAAGATAAACTTTAGTCGATAAGATTTAGGATATTGGATTCCCAAAATCATGCTAAGGATTGAAGCTCGAGTGAACGAAGGACAAAACCACGAGCACGAGAGTCTTCATAATCTGGGGCAATCCTGGACATACAACACAAACCACGAAACACGATAAATAAAGAGGCGAACCTCCTCACGTCATACTTATTTATTACTACTACTATAATTATATTAGGATAAGCATGGGTTTCCACCCACAAAGCGCTTGTTTATTAATAAGTCACTAAGCTTGACTCGTTCCCGAATTTAGTTATCCACGGGGAAGGTTTGGAGATCCGGGACAACCATGGGTGGTACGTCCCCTCCAAAATAATGTTTGAGTCTATGACCGTTCACCTTAAAGTATGTCTCGTCGGTTTAAGATAACTTGACGGTACTATAAGGTAAAACTTGAGCAACAGTGAACGGTCCGGTCCAACGGGTTTTGAGCTTGCCTGAGAAAATCTTTAATCGAGAATTGAAGAGAAGAACTCGATCACCATGTTCTTAATCTTGAAGTCATGAATCTTCTTTGTTTTCTCTTTGTAGATTAAAGAGTTCTCGTAGGCTTGATCTTGGAGTTCATTTAATTCATTCATTTGAACTTTTCGGTGATCACCCGCGGTCTTGAGGTCAAAATTGCAATGTTTCAAGGCCCAATAGGCCTTGTGTTCAAGTTCGATAGGAAGATGACAAGCCTTTCTGTACACTAGCTTATAAGGAGTGCACCCGATGGGTGTTTTGAAAGCGGTACGGAAGGCCCATTGGTATGTGCTTAAATACACATACCTTTTACCTAATAAAACAAGCTAAAAAGACCAATAATGACCAATAAATACAGAAAAATGCATTGTATTCATTTGTATTGTGAATTGTGTCTTGCAGGTAACCGATATTGCACAAAAGGACAAAAATGAAGCAAAACGGACAAAACCAAGCACCGGAATGGAAAGAGTACAAGAAATCGAAGCCGAAAGCGAATTTATCTTATGTCTTAATCAAATCCAATCCCGTTAACCCTTTAAACCTAAAATACACTAATACTATTACAAAGTTAGTCCTTGAGGCCTAACACCATCAGGATCAGTCCTTGCCTTTTTTTTGTATGTGCTTTTAAACCGTTAGCAAACGGCTATACTTATTTCCGCCACTCGCCTTCGATGAAGTAGCCCCACCACTTGTTTGAGATGATTGAGTTGGGTTACCATATTTTGCATAATAAAGATTATACAAACCTTCCAAAGATTTTTAAATAACTTTTTGACTTAGATCAAAAGTATCGTCAAAAAAACCCTCCAAATCTGTTAACTTATCGATCGATTAAAAATCTACCCGTTTACATTAAAACATGGATTTAAAGCGGCTGCACACGTAAATTAGTGTGGCATGTGTTGAAAATAACTTTTCTAAGTTTTTCTTCATTGGTTTTTAATCATACATGACAATATACCCCCCTCAAGTTCATTATTCGCATTAATACCGTATCGATGAAGAAATTCATTGAAGTAACCAATGGAGATGTGGGTAGTAAACCCCCACTAAAATTTCTGTGGCATGTATTCAAACTTCAAGTAATTGGGTTAAAGATTGAATAATAACCCAATTTTCAGTCGGAAAATGATTACACCTATTCTTATTGGCCAAAACGTCATGAAAATACGCCAAAGTATTTTGTTGTTTCAAACCACTTAGGAACATATGATAAATGGAGTTCCATCGTGTTGGAACGTCCCAATTTGGTCGTAAACAAGGTTTCTCTGCATCTTTACAGATTTTAAACATAGCGATGTCGTTCTTGCACTTTGAATTGAAAATATCTTTTAACATTGTCTTAAAAGACTCTCTTATTGGGCATGGCGGATGTGTTGTGCTAGCATTAATCCAATGTAACAACATAACTTATCTTCCCAAGTTTAAAATCGGAAGACTATTGTCAACATTTTAAACAAGGCTCCACCCGTGTGAGGAGACGGAAACTCTTCGAATGAAATGACCCGCTTCATCATTTGCCAAGTACCGGGTTTAATCCAATGTGCGGTAACACACATGTAAGAACCGGGCACCCCATGAGGAGCGGACCATACATCCGTTGTTAGGTTGACACAAAGCATTTATTGTATCCAAAACTATCAATTATTTCTGTTTAGGCCGCCACCATAGTTTCATTGCATCACGTTTGAGAGTAGAGCGACTTACATGAGTGTATCTTGGTTGCATAGTGTTCTGGAACACCCTCGTTGTTTGCTCGTGGTCAAAGTGGTTGAACGGTAATGCTCGTTGAATCACCAAACCCGCGAATTGTTCACGAAGATAATCTGGATCGTACCTGAAAACACTCCCATCTCGAGCCATAGACGTTTGCCCCGCTTCTGGATTCTGGTTCTTCTGTACCTTCTTTGCTTCACAATGCGGATGCTCTATTTGATTCCTCAACGTCGTATTGGAACCGACCGATAAGAAATGAAAGCAATGCTTGCATTGAGCTTTTTGTGAGTTGTCGGTCATTATGCAAAGGTTGAAGTCTTTCCAAATTTGAGGGTTTTGATTGGTTGATATGATTTCACGAATTGTCGGTGCACTTGTTGAACCAACACCGGTGGTAGCTAAGGCAGATGCGGATTCACTTGTCCATTGAAAGAATTTTGTTTGCTTTGAGAGTTTTTTTTTGCTAGTATTTGTGATTTTTTTGAGTTGTGATTAACATTGAAACACAACCTTCTATTTATAATGAGATAAAGATAGCACAAAAGACTGTTGAAGATAAGTATGTAGGCGGACAAGATCCATAAAAATAAGCATGTGGGGGACAAGATAAAAAAAATGCCATAAAGATAAGCATGTGAAGATAAGCATGTGGGGGGACAAGATCTAAAAAAACGGCCATAAAGATAAGCATTTTTGGACCAAAAGTGTTACACCCGATAAACCATAAAGAACAAAAATGTAATTAACTCTTAAAGAAACGTAGATGCTTTAATTAATTAATGCGAGAAATACTTGTAGCAACTTTAAATAATTGCAGGCACGAGTGGTGGAGGCCATGTTGGACTATGGACTTAAGGCATTGTCAAGGTCTCCTCCATTTTAATCTATAACATTTGACTTGATTTATACTATTACAGTATTACTATATCGTAGGCTGTAAACGAATCAGACTATATGAACGAAGCCTTATTCATGTTCGTTTATTTAATTTTAACCGGACAAATAAACGGACACGAACACTTAAACGGACGAATTTTCTTGTTCATGGTCGTTTATTAAGAAAATAAGTTGTTCATGTTTGTTCATTAAGAAACTAAACGAACCCTAAACGAACATAAATGAATACAAAAAAAACATAAAATATATCAAATTATGCATAATATTATGTTTTATAAGTGTTGTTTTATTTAAACATATCAGATTTAAAAGTATACAATTAAAAGATATGATATACGAACATAACACAAACTGTTGAGAGCGGTTCTAAAGCTCGTCCAAGACAAACTACTGTAGGGATGTTATTAAAACCCTTGAATTCGGAATATGGTAAAGTAGCTCCTGGGTGGGGAACGACCCCTTTGATGGGGGTCGCAATGGCTTTATTTGCGGTATTTCTATCTATTATTTTGGAGATTTATAATTCTTCCGTTTTATTGGATGGAATTTCAATGAATTAGATCTATAAGAACCCCCAAGTCTTAGCTTTTCAATAAAAAATGAATCCGTTAGAGCTCGGATTTCTAGCTCATTCTATTTTGGTAGTTCGACCGTGGAATTTCTTTGTTTCTGTATTTCTGGAATATGAGTGTGTGACTTGTTATAATTGATCCTATTGATAGTACAGAGAATAGGTCTGTCATCTTTATAGAGATGTTTCTACTTCGTCAGATATTTTTTCTAGTATCTGGAACACGGAATATATGAAATAGATTAAGAAATATTTGAACTATGATTATATATAAATAAATGTAAGAAAGAAAATATTGGGTCCTACGTCAATTCCAGATATGGATTAATAACTACATAGATTGAATTGAAGATAAAAGTCTTATTTTGACTCAAAGACAACTCTTTCTTCGGATTTTTGGTTATTTTCTATTCGTGGAATAAGGGATGATCCGCGGATTCTTACTCAGGGAATCTTTGGGCTTAACTTAGTATTTTTATTGAATCATCGTGGTTCTAGTATGAATCTGGGGTTTTAATCGATTCATAGGGTCTTAACAAGAGAATTCCTATCAATAATAAATAAAACAAATAAAAAAAAAAACAAATAAAAAAATTATATACAAAAACAAATAAAAGAAAAAGAAAGAAATAGGGAAGAGAGGATTCAAGAGGCCCGTAAGGATCAAGATAAAGACAACTGAGCCGACTTGATATTTTGGTATTATCACCACAAAGAAGAACTTTCGGATTTTTTTTATTCATATCTTCAGAGCAGATTGAATCGGAAAGCAATAAGTTTCTTTCTATTACATATCCGTTCCGACCAGAATCGGATCAATATCATGAATAACAATAGCTGAGCTATTAAATTAATTCGCCGTGGAGAATTAATAGTATATAACACATGAAGATCTTTTATCCATACCGAATCCAAGATAGGATTCCCGGACCAATAAAAAATGCCTTTATTTATCCTTCTTTTCTGTTCTTTCTTTTGTATAACCTACCTTAGGTCTTCTTGTAGACCATCCAAATGAAGTTATAATCTAACCCGTCTGTTTCTTTAACTACAAAACGCACCAACAAACAATACAAGCGAAGTGGAAAAAGACAGGAATTAGGTTCTAAATTTTAGTGATCCTCTTTTCTTTGGAAGACAAAACAAAGAAGTATGTGAAAGACGACTCACAACATAAAAGATGAAATATTCTATCAACTTCACTATTTTAGTTATTTTCATTTTAGTTTAGGGTGTGTTCTTTCTTCGAGAGAATCCTGAAAAAAAAGAGAAACCCCTTCGGAATGATGTACGCGCTAGTGTCCTCGCTGTCGCTTCATATCATAGATAATGAAAAGAGCGAATTGATGTACTTATTGAGATCAGTCGGACTGAAGGGGCTCGAACCCCGGAACTCCGCCTTGAGTGGGAGGTGCTCTTAGTCCTATTGAACTACAATTCCTAGAGAAATAAGAAGAGATCTAGCAGAAAATTTAGATTCTTTTTTTATTCTCTTGTCTTGTATCAGGTATTTCTTAAGAACAAGAGGGTTATACCATCTGATAGTAGATTAGCGAATTGTTGGGCCGAGGTGAATTTGAACCAGTGTAGACATATTGCCAACGAATTTACAGTTCGTCCCCATTAACCACTCGGGCATCGACTTAACGCCTAATTCATTTTAAACGTTCCATAATCAACTTCCTTTCGTCTCTCAAGTAGACTTGACAAATACATATCACTTGAAAAAAAATACCACGTATAACATTTGATATAAAATAAAAAGTCTCTTCTGAGTAGACTAATAGAAGGACTTGACAAATACGGATCACTTAATAGGAAATCCCACTCCTATAGTCTTTAGTCTTGGTATACCCCCAAAACATATAAATGAACATAAACGAATGTTAATAAATGCCTAATCAGGCGTTCACGAACATAAGCGAACGAACGTGATGTGTTCATGTTCGTTCATTTAACCAAGCGAACGTAAAATAATGTTCATGTTCGTTCATTTAATAAATAAACGAAATGAACGAACCTTTAACTGAACGGTTCATGAAATGTTTACTGAACGTTCGATTCGTTTACAGCCCTACTATATCACATGCATTTATATTCTCAACTACTCAGGGTCCGTTTGATACATAGTATGCATTTACTGTGAGCATGGGTTTATAAAATGAGTGGTTTAGGATGAATATTATTACTACATGAAAAGTAATGTTTGGTTAGTCATAGGTTTAGAAATTATTTTATTTAGATGCTTTTTGTTTTATCATATGAAGACAAAAAATTTAAACTTATGACTTCAATTTCATGTGTATGTTAACAGCAATTGAGAAGGTGGGAAAAAATTTTAACAGTCAATGTGAGAAGTAATGTTATATCCAAGGATCCTTTAACTGTTTCTTTTTTATCCTATTTGAAAAGAATGTCTTTGTGTATAAATAGACATGTTTGTAATAAGAGAGGTTTGAAAATATGGTGTTTCTTTTTTATGTTTAATGAAGATAGTTTATAGGGTAAATTACATCGTTCATCTCTGAACTTAGGCCCGATTGCGGATTCAATCCCTAGATAACGAGGGTCGATGTCGTTAATCCTTAAAGTCGATTTTCGTTACCCGTTTGGTCCCTCGAGCCCCGTTATACATAACGGGTGTTAGTTTTACTTTTCAACGATAGGCAGTTTAGTAATTTCAAATTAGTTTCATTTTTTCACCGTTGGTCCCTGACTTAATTTTTTTTCGTTATTTTGTTTTTCCAACGGGTGCTGTACTGTTCTTTTTTTGTCGTTTAGCGCTTGCACCATTGGTCCCTGACTTGATTCTGTGTATTATAAATGATGATTTATAAGGTATAACACACAAATTATAAAATGGTTCGTTGTGCGTGTGGTTTGAAAGCCGTGATTAGAACATCATGGACTAATCAAAATCCTGTTTGTTATTTCTATGGTTGTCCTACACTTGTAAGTATGATCGGATCGAGAAATATGTAACAAAATCATTTTGTTTGTTTATTTACACATCCTTTTTCTTTTATTATCAGAGTCCAACCTGTGTCAACTTCATCCGGTGGTTTGATCCACCAATGTGTCAAAGGTCTGTTCAGATTATCCCATGGTTGTTGAGGTCACATTATGAGCTTGAAGAAATCCTTGCTATGGTTGAAGAAAAGCGACTGAGGTTGATGAAATATCTCATCATCAGTTGGGTTGTGTTTGGGTTTTATGTTTATTGTACATTGTGAAGGTTGAGGGTAGTTGCTTTTTTGGGTAGATTTTGGGTAGATGTTCTTAGTAGGTAATGGGTTATGGTGTTGTGGATGAATGTGGTTTTGAGTTGATTGATGAAATGAATAGTTTTGGTTGTTAGTCATATTGTTGTCGATGTATGTGTTAATTTGTTTGACTAATAAAGTCAACAAAGTCATTTGGGTTAACTGTTATGAACTTATGAATTAGCAAAAGTCACATAATCTGTATAATCATTTAACACCAATAACAACAACTGATCATGGATATATCATACAATTGATTAGACTAAATAAACCCAAACTAATTAATTCATAACAAACATAAACAAAGCCACAACCCCAAACACTATCGTAGTTGACTTCCAAAAGAAATCATTATTTTGAATTTTCTTTAATTCTTCCATGAGTTGCTGCATTTGACCTTCCATATCAGTAAACTCAACTTGAAGGACTGCAAGTTCTTCTCGGCTTGTTAATTCATTTTCTAGTTCTTTTCTTTACGAGGGATTAAGAAGAGATGCATCTCATATAATTGATATCTATACCATTTAATATTTAACTCCAGATCACACCAATACCATCTTTTACAGTGCTTGATTCCTTTTTTCTGAAAATAAGAGAATTTATAATTAGCTAATAAAATAAGATCTAAAAAAATGCAACGGCTTACATATTTGTTAGGGCAAACACCAAATCATCTAGCAGGGTTTTCACGTGTCCAAGAGGTAAGCGTCATTAATAGAAGCCCACATTTACACTCTGTAGGACCGAAGGAAGAAGATGAAGTCATTCTTGAAACGGTTTTGTAATTTTGCCTTTGTTTGTGTTTTTGTCTAGCAAAAAAGGTAGAGACTTTATTACCGTTGCCCGTTGGGTTACCAGTCGTTTTTATTTTATTGGGTAAATTACACCGTTGGTCCCTCAATGCTCTATTGGTTTTCTATTTCCTGCCATAATACACAATAAATGTTCTACACGTTACTTGCACGCTTGGTCCTTAAATTTTTTTTAACCACGTTTTACATATACCTTCCCGATGTAATCATAGCGTTTTCAACTCTTCGTTTGTTTAGTCGATTAATCTCCATGTATTCACTTGTATATAAATACACTTCGCATTTGGTCCTTTATATTCAAAACACACACATGCATTCCTTAACTTACTAAACACTTTGACTATCCTAAAACCAAACTTTTTCATTGGCTGCTGACCATGGGTTTGTGCATTTGGAAAAACTCATGCTCTTAGCAAATTCAGGCAAGCTGCGAGATCAATTGCTCGTCTATTTCGACATGAAGACGCAGAGGGAAGTGCAACTAGCACTGAAATTAACAATTTAACGAGGCGGTTGGTTGACAGTATATATGAAAGGCGTTCGTTTATACAAGAGCTTGAACGTTTTCTGGGAAATGTGATGGCCTATAAGACAAGGGAGGAACTCAAGGGTATGCAGAAGGATGATCTGATCAAGGCGATGAAGATGAGGACGATAGCTTTATAGTTGCACCTTTAGACCCTCAAGGGGGTTGAATTTTATAAATCTCTATAAACGGGATAAGGTCGGCTTAAGGGGTTGTCTTTTTGGCTTATTTTTTGTTAACATTCCTGTCCATCTGTTTTTTGATGAACGTATGATTCAAAGTTTTGGTTATTAATCAAGGAATCATTTCACTATAATGTCTTGTTGGTATTGTAGTTGTTTTGTACTTTTGTGTATAAGTTACACTGTTCACCCCCGTTAACCCGTTTGGTCTAAACCAAAGACCTTGTAATTTTTTCAACGGTGTTTGACCACTACTCTATTTGACCAAGGTTGTTACCTTGGAGACAAAATAATGGAAACAAGTTGCATAACTTGATTCCCTTAAACATAACACATATACATACAATAAAAAATTACAAAAAATACATACAAGGGTAACTTAAGATCCAAAACATTAGTAATAGAAGATAACACATAAGCGACCCATTCTTTGCATTGACGTTTGTCTTCAGTAAATGCATCATCCATCTATTCAGCATACACCCTTTTCCTCTTTAGTGGTCTTCCTTCGTCCACTAGTTCATCACCACCATGGTTTGCAACCTGTTTACAAACCAGAACTTCAAGGTTACCTTTGTTAACAACATGTTTGGAACCTGTTCACACTTAGCACTATCAATCTCATCATGCACATGATCATTCATCCCCTGTTCTACTGTTTTACTTGGCATCTCTACAAGATCACCACTTTGTTTTCTTATGTTGTTGTTCAAAGGCCCCATCTTCTTCACACACGTGTTCCTGGCTAACATTGTCTTTCATTACCTCAGTGCCTTTGTCTAAATCAAAGGCATTAATTCCAAACGTAAGGTCAATCTCAAACAAAGATCTTTTCCATTCTAATTCTTCTCTCCACCTTTTTGCCCTTTTTACATTCTTGGACTCATCAGACCATAGAGTTGGTATCAGCAACTCACTGTTAGAGTCTGATAAACATACTTCACTTGGGGTACATTCAGTTTCATTGTTAGCCATGTGAAGATGTTATGGTATCGTTAGTTTTTCACAATTTTCTGGAAACCTAGTGAATATGTAACCATTTAGATGAAAATGGCATGTGCGGTGGTCTTAGGTTTTTCTTTATTTATGTGAACGACTGTAGAAAATATGGGCGGGTAAATAGGAAAGGACTAAATATAGAAGGTGTACTAGTGCAGTTGAAAACCATAAACTTCAGGGACCAAATTCATAGAAAAGCTTATTCAATTTTTAGAACAGTACAAGTGAATATTTAAGAAAAAAAGTCAAACATAGTTTATCTTACACCCTATTTAAGACTAGTGTAAACTGTTAACAAGATAAAGCAGTATTGCAGTCATCTACTAAAAAATGGATTCACCACCAAATAATAAATGAGAACAAGCCCTTGTTATAGACGATTCCAATCTCTGACTTACCCCTGTCGTCCATCCCAGCAACAACCCTCACATAGTCTCTGAGATAACCATCACCACCCAAACCCCGTTTTCATCTCAAAACAATCAAGTTGATAATTGTGTTGCGAAGCCCATTAGGATAATACTAGGTCCTGATGGTATTGTTCAAATGGCCAAGCTCCGTAAAATAGCTAATACTCAGGAAGGTGGGGAGGAATCCGTAATGTCTACACAACAATATATTAGAAAAGTTATTTAGGATGTTGGTGAGGATGACGATTTTACGCGTGCGTCGTGGCTTAGCATGCTTGACTATGTCAATGTTGATGGAGGGATCGTAATGGGTTGTTTTGGAGATGTCAAGAAATTACTCAAGAATGGGAAACTTGAGAAAGTTGTTGCAGTTATCAAGTCTTGTACTCCGAATGCGCTGGGCGATCTCACAGTAACACTCAAAGACCTTTCTGGTACAATCTTTGATACTATTCATTACAAAGTGCTTACAAAGGAGAGGTTTGCAAAGACGATTACCATAGGAGCGACTTTGATACTTCATAATGTTTCCGTCCTGTCTCCTAAGCAATAAACTCATCATTATCTTAACATTACAAAAAAAAAATAGTCAAAGTATTCCACAAGGATGGTGGGTCTGTATAGTTTCTATGCTATGTTCTGAATGTTGCAAAGAGTATTTGTTGACTTTGGCATGTCTTAGTAGCTAAAATTCTTTTCTTCGAATTATTGTATACAAGTTGCAAACTTGTCAATACTATGCTTATATAAATATGCACAACATTAGTTCAACTGCAAATGCATGCATAATAAAACAAACACCAACATAAAAAACAAACAAAACTTACTCAACAAACATCAACTTAGAAAACAACATTCATCATCTGGACACACATGACATAACAAGATCTAGCAGTCTACTAAAAGTTAAACATCTAACTTGAAAAACAAACACAACTTACAGAACAAATAACAACTTAGAAAACAAACACCAACATCACTCATTTAAGAATAGAGGATATTATCATCTTAGAATTACTCGTGATATTAATCCATGAAGTAATCTCTCTAAGTACGGGTTTCTCCTATACTTAATTCCCATTAAGTACTCATGAGTGTTGCAGCATTCTCTATGCTATGTCTAATCTTTATAGACAATCTACCAACACTTCATGATAGTCTTAACTCAATACTTACTTCCTGGTGTATGACGAATACGAGGAGGTTTAAGGTAATAAGTACTCAGGAAGTGGATTCTAAGACATGGCAAAAATGAAACACAAATGTTTTAAAATTAGAAATGGTTAGGCACCACATGCAAATAAATAAATCTTTATTATTTAATCACCAAATCCATTACAATATCAATCATTGTTTATAATGTTTCAAATACAAACTAACAACTAAAACTTTATATTATCTTTCAATCTTATGCTCCTAGCATGTTCATCATGTCTGGACTTAGCCAATGCCTTTGTGAATGGATTAGCTGGATTATCCTCTGATCGTATGTGCTTCACAATAACGTGTCCTTATTCTACTTTACTTCAAACAAAATGGTATTTTCTTTTAATATGCTTTGACTTTCCGTGATCCTTGGGTTCTTTAGTCAAGGCGACTGCACTCTCATTATCACAGAATATTTCAATGGGGTCTAGTACTGTTGGAACAACTCCAAGATCTCCAATGAAATTCTTCATCCAGATAGCTTCCTTCGAAGCCTCACAGGCTGCAATATACTCGGACTCGCATGTGAAGTCTGCCACTGTATCTTGCTTTGAACTTTTTAGTGTCACCGCCCCCTATTCAGTAAGAATACCCAGCCAGAATGTGAACGACTATCATCTTTATCTGTTTGCCAACTTGCATCACAATAACCAGTCACTCTGAGTTCTTCTTCTCCACCATAAACTAAGAACCTGTCTTTAGTATTTCTTAAATACTTAAGAATATTCTTTACAGTTGTCCAATGACCTTCTCCAAGATTCTGCTGATGTCAACTCACCATGCTCAAAGCAAAGGAGACATCAGGCCTTGTACACGTCATGGCATACATGATCGATCATACAGCCGAAGCATATGGGACTCGGCTCATTTTGCCAAGTTCTTCATCAGTTTTCGGACATAAATCCCTACTAATCTTTATGCCATGATGTAAGGATAGATTCCCTTTTTTATAATTCTCCATTTTGATTCTTTTTAAAATTTTATCTAAGTGCGTGTCCTAACTATGTCCTAAAAGACGTTTTGACCTATCTTTGTAAATCTTTATACCAAGAATATATGCTGGATCTCCCAAATCTTTCATATCGAAACATTTCCCCAACAAGTCTTTTACACTTTGTAACGTTGGGATATCATTTCCTATGAGTAGTATATCATCCACATATAATACCAGGAAGACTACAACACTCCCACTAACTTTGACATATATACAGGACTCATCCCTCGTCTTCTAAAAAAATCCAACAAACTTGTGAGATCTTTCTCATGAAAGCAAGAGATTTCCAGCTACGAGGAAGCCTGTTTTAAAGTCCATATATAATGGCCTTTTGAAGCTTGCTGCATCTTTTTAGGTATTTTTCATTTTCAAAACCTTCTGGTTGTGCCATAAACACATCCTTTGTCAGTTTTCTGTTAAGGAAAGCGGTCTTAACATCCATCTGCCATATTTCATAATCATGAAACACGAGCTATGGCCACGCATTATCTAATTGACTTTATTTAGCTAACTGGTGAGAGGTTTTCCCTATAATCAATCTGTGGGTTTGAGTATAACCCTTCGCTACCAACCTAGCTTTAAAGTTGTACTTTCCATTCCTGTTGTCTTCTTCTTGCTGTCCTACTTACATCCACCGTATTAAGACCGGGGGTGTTGTGTCAACCAAATTCCTAAACTTGGGTGTCATACTCAGTCAATAAACGACGTTCACTGCTGCTTCTTCTTTACATCATCGAATTAGGGTTTCTTGTATAGTCCTAGATCACGAGCCCCGTAGCTTTAATACCACCTGATAGAACTAAAACACGTGATAGTTCTTGGATCATTTATAGCTCTAGTTTGATTAGAACTAATCTAGGATGAACAATAACAAAGGCGGAATATTCAAATAAAGAATCATTGTTATTGTAACAAGGTTTTCATCATTATATTCACTATAACAATTACTTCTAGCCCCAAATCTACTTTGATCAATAGTAGAACGGTTACAACTAATCTGTAACAGGATCAATAACACATTGACCTTGAGACTAAACTTCTAGGTGTTTACAATGAGACTCACGCCTACACACACACCTTTAGTCGACTACATTTTCTGTGCACGCCTAAACTACACACCACCTGATAGAACTAAAACACATGATAGTTCTTGGATCGTTTATAGCTCTAGTTTGACTAGAACTAATCTAGGATGAACAATAACAAAGGCGGAATGTTCAAAATAAAGAATCATTGTTATTGTAACAAGGTTTTCATCATTATCTTTACTATAACAATTACTCCAAGCCCCGATTCTACCTTGATCAATGGTATAACGGTTATATCAATGAACTATAACAGGATCAAGTTACCTTGACCTTGCGGCTAAACACTAGGCGTCTATAATAAGACTTACGCCTACACACACACACGTTTAGGTGTTTACATCTCGACACCCCTAAACCTATGACCTGATATCTCTTTATATAATAGAGAATATTAGGTTTACAAAGAATAACACTAAAGATATTATTTAAACAACTAAATCATTTAAACATTTATCTTTATCTTCTGTTATCTTCTTGAGGAAGTATTCTGAAATCTTATCAAGTACTAGCAGTATAAACCTTTTGTGACGCCTAGCAGTAGCATCCAACATATATATTACTACTTTCATATATTAGCAGTACTTGTTTCATTGTTTTGTCTTATCAACTCAATATAATTCCCAACAGATTTAGAAATGGTCAAAGGCAAAAGAGAACAAAATAGATCTCTTGCCTTGAAATCCAAAAAGGAATCAAGTGATGAAGATAGTTCGACTTCCGATAGTGAAGACGAAGAATACGCCATGGCCATGAGAGACTTCAAGAAAATTTTCAAAAGATGAGGAAGATTCGTAAGACAACCACATGATGAAAGAAAGTCATCCCAAAGAAGTAAAGATGACAAAAAGGCAAAGGCGAAAGAATATGTTTTAAATGTGGAGATCCAAATTATCTCATTGGAGAGTGTCCAAAACTATCAAGAAACTACAATCAAAGATCCTTCGTTGGAGGATCATGGAGTGATGGCGACGAAGATGAAGAAGAAAGGACAAAGGACGAAAAATGTCTCATGGCTAAAGCATCTAATGAGGTACTTTCCGAAACCAAATTCTTTAGTGATGATCATTCATCGTTAGATGAAAAACACTTAGATAGTGAATATAATCGACTATACAAAGTAGGTCTAAAAGTCATGGCTAAAAATAAATCACTAAAACAAATTAAAAATGGGTTAGAAAATGAAATACTGGAACTAAAAAATAAACTATCTAAATTAGAAAAAGGTAAAGATGTAAATGAAGAATGCAAAATGTGTCAAGACCTCAAGTTTGAAAATGAAAAGCTTAAGGAAGAAATTTCTAAGCTAAATCAATTTAATAATAGTAGTCACTCGCTTAAGAAAATAATAAGTTTTCAAAAACCATCCGGAGATAAATCCGGTTTAGGATTTAATTTTACCAAAGGATCTACTAGTGAGTCTAAACAAATAGATTTTGTAAAGTCACAAGAGGTTGAGTCTAAAGAAAAAGTAGTAGAATTAAACTCAAGCCCAAGACCAAATTTATGCTTATAAAAAATACTAAAATACCCATTGCAAGCGACAACGAAGTAAAATGTTTTTATAAACCTTCTTTAAAACCGGGAGTTAGATTTACTAAGCCTAAAACAAGATCTAAGACTCCTCCTCCAAAAAGAACTAATAACTCTCACCCTCGGTCTAAAACACCACAACCTAGAAGAGATCAAGGTAGACAAAACTACCCTAATAATAATCATTCAATGTGGAATTATTCACAACAACCAAACTTCCCTCCGTGAGGAATATGTCCACCTTATATGTATCCAAATCAAATGCAACATATGCAAAATATATTCTGGACTAGCAATTTTGGACCCATAAGGAAATTGGGGGACCAAGTGGTTGAGTCGTCGTTACAATATTTGTAGAGTAGTTTCATGACAATTTCTTGGAATCCAACGAGTGAATACATTCTTAAATCTTACGACGGTTTACCAAATGACTTCTCCTTATAACGCTTCTGTACTGAAGACGTTGAAGAATAAAGAAAAACACAATCGTAGGCATAAGGTATTGTTTCTTTCAACTCTTTACAATTTAGATTATGTGTTAAATGCTAAATGATTATATATTTTCCTGTTACATATAGTATATGCTAATCAAATAAGTTATAGTTAATAGAATATAATTTAAGCTTGTAGAAATAGTATAGTCACTAGAAATGCCATTTGTTGGTTTTCTAGAATTAAGAGAGTTTGTTCATTATGAACTCATCTCTCACGTAGTTGAATTAGGATTCTCTACGTACCTCTATAAAATAGAAATCTACTATGTCCATTAGTAGCAAACTCACGTAGATGAAGAAAAGTAAGTTAGTGGGAAATTATTAAACATAGAAGTAGGATTAGTTTTTCATCTTACGCCGAAAAGGCATGACATCAAAACACTATGGATGAAACAAACTCCCTTCGACTATGACGTCCGCCTTGTCTACACATCTACAATAAACTACGTCTATCAAAATCTTCTCATCAAGATTTAACTCTATTCTATTATTCTATTGTCACATATTTATCATTTTTCAAATATTACAAATCGTGACAATTAATTATTTCATCCGAAGTAATTGATTTATTCAATTGACAAGAAGTTGATTGAAAACGTCACTAAATCCTCGTTAAATCTTCTCTCGGCTTGACAACTTGATTATTTCATCCGAAGTAATCAAAGTATTTTTAATTAACGAAAGGTTAATTAAAATGTCAATTAAATTTTGTCAATCATCTCTAAACCACCTCTCGATCCAAAAATCTTGACAACTTAATTATTTCATTGGAAATTATTTAAGTTTACTTAACTTAACGAAAAGTTAAATTAAAAATGTCAAGTATTTTTCTCTCGCCTTCAACTTCATTATTTCGACGACTAGATTATCTAAAATAATATTGCTAGTAGCTCCCGACGTATTTTGATAATTGTACATTTACAAAACTAGTCAAAATCGAAAAACAATTTTTTTTTCTCAGATAGGCGGCCCCCTTAAAATTAAGGGGACCGGCCGTGTTAAAGTGGGCGGCCCCCTTATATTTAAGGGGACCGGCCACTAATTTCACCAAACATCCCATTTTTTTTCAAAACACAATACCAAACACCCATTTTCACTCATTCCTCTTCCCCTGCTACTGTGTGACGAAAACCAACACCCAAAACCACCAAAATTCAAACCTTCAAACACCCATTCGATCCAAATTCGCAAGGGGCAAACACCAACAACAAGATAAACAACCTCTATTGTAAGATTTCCTATACTTTTCTCTTTCAATTTCATCCAATTTTGCTCTTAATCAAAATTGAGTATTTTTCATAATTTTTGTACTTAGTATATTCTTATGATTAGGTCTAGGAAATCCATAACTATGATGATTCCCGTAGTCATAGGAATTTAAAATTTTCAATAGGATTGAGTCACAAATTTTTTTTTGGTTCGAAAAGTTGTAAAAAAAATATACACTTTTTTTTAAAAATATTACTAAGAAATTTCAAAACAAAAGTCTATACATTATTGATTCATGCCAAAAACACATTAAAATGATTATACATTGACTATCGAAACATACATACCTAATTGTTTATTTTTCGAATCAATGGGTAAAGTTTTATAAAAATAAAGGGGTGTTTGGTTCATTTCTTAAGATCGATTTTTAGAGTCAATCATCATTATATTTTTGTCACTTGTATAAACGCATAACTAACTTATATAAGTCATCAAGATATATAATTCATATATATATATATATATATATATTGATACATTTTATGAAAAGTATAAAATAAAGGGGCATTTGGTTAAACGTTTTAAAACATAGTCTTTAGTCAAAACAAACACCATTTCATTATTGTCATGTCTTACGTAATGAACTCACATTGGTCGGAAAAATATACAACTTAATGTATATTTTTTTGTCGATCTTAGTCAAGTTTTGTGTTGATAAAGAAGCGTTTGGATCATTTTAATAAACTTTAATCCACTCCCTACTTATTAAATCATAATACTTGACAAGATCACACTAGATGTCGAAATATATAATTCAATATATATTTTTCGAAATTCTAGATTGAGTCAAAAATAAATTAAGGAACATATGGATTACTTCTTAGGTTTTTATTTTTGGAGTCAAAGTAATCCTTGTCCCACATATTTCATTTTCAAAACTTTATATTTTTTTACTTATAGTAATATTTTACTTTGTTGTTGTCTTGTTTAGGTGACAAACATGCCTCGAGCAACCGTTGGTGATACCTCTCTTACCCGTTCTTACATTCCCAAAGTATCTCAAACACCCAGTATCTCTTCTTCTATCGCACACTTCTACAAACCTATCGAAGATCGATGTATTCATGAGGGTAGAGTTGTTGATCAACTTTACTACACATCTGATCACATCGATCGTTGTTTTTCTAACATTCGTCTCAATTGTCTCTACAAAATCAATGAGCCAATTGTCCCTCGTTTCATTCTAGACTTTTATAGTCAAGTCACTCTTCAAAGAGATGACTCCGGCGTCATTCTTATCTCTTTCATGATTCAAAACCAATTCATCACTCTCTCTCTTTCCAACAATCTGGTCAAATCCTCAGAATCCCATTCACTGGTCAAGCCGTATTCACAAACGAATGGGATCTTGGTGCTCTTGCATACTCCCAAGACACTGAAGGACCATATCATACCGACCTTCCTACTCCTGAAGAAATTCATCAATTTCTTCAATTTCAACGTATTGACTCTAACCGCAAAATCAAACACAAAAACGTCATTCTTTCACCAAATCAAGTTCTAACCAAAGAACTTAGACAAGACTTGAAAAGATGGAACGAACTCATTTATGAGAATGTGTTCGGATTAGGAGGACACCGGGACCATCTCCTGGCTTGCCTTGCTCATATATTATATTGTATCCTAGCCGAGCAACAATATAATCTTGCCTATTTCTTTGTCAAAAGAATTGAGAGTGCACGAGCAACTCCTAAAGCCCATCTTCCTTATGGTATGTTCTTGACACGTCTCTTTCGACATGTCATGGAACACTACCCTCATCTTAACAATGGAATCTACGATGTCGTTGAACGAGTCATGCGTCCACTTGCTCTAAGACAAACCCGTCGACCTTGAAGTGGTCGTGGAAAAGCCCGTCACTCCGTCTCATCAACTTCCGCCCATCATAACCGTGGTTCTTCATCTCACCAAGGAGATGATGATGAGGATGATGGTGCTTCTCGTGCTAGTACCCCATCTCCTACCACTTACCTAAACTCTCTCGGACCTCTCGAATACCAACAATATGACGTTCCCACTTCTTCTGAACAAAATGATGATCTTCTCTTCGAACGTCAAACCGACTTGCTCAATCAAACACAACAAATGCATAAGGAACTTAGAGGTGGATTCAAGTCATTTGGCAAGGCATTGCGAGGAGTCTTCGGCAAGAAAAAGAAGTGAAGATGTTGAATGGTGACTAGCTTGGTAGAATAATTGGTTTAGGACTTTATGTGAACTTATGTTTATGTTTAATTAATTATGTGATGACAACCCGACTTAGTCGGAAGAACTTGAACTTGTTTAGCTTACTTAGGACCTTTAATCTCTATGAATTATTAGTATGCTCTTATAATTATGCATTCTTATTTTATTTGTTGCAAACATACATGATATACTTGATTTCATGCATATATATATTTACATGGGACTTGCTGCAAATTGACCACCAAAACACAACCTTTCTCACAAAATTGTTACAAAAATCAAATTTTTGGTCGTCTGAAAAACACCAGATGGGCGGCCCCCTTAATTCATAAGGGCGGTCCCCTTAAAGATAAGGGGGCCGACCATTAATTAAGGGGACCGACCATCTGATTCACGGATTTTACTGTTTCTTTCTGCTTTTTGACTCTCTTTTATCTAGCCTCAGCTATCCTTACCCAGAAAACTCGAACATATTTTGGAAATTCTTAAACCTATTCAAATCCATTCCATTTCCAAACCATTCTCATCAAATAAATTCCCTCTAAATGATCACCACCACTTCATCATCTTCTTCATTCTCTATCAACCACCATAAACCACCATGGCATCCACTAGAGCTTCCATTTCTAAAGCTTCCAAAAGACCAAAAATCAACATCATTTCACCAAAACAATTGTTTGTGGATTTAACTCATGATGACACTAAAATCCCATCACCCAAACATCAACTCTCATCCCCTAGTGCTCCTAATGCACCTTCAAAAACACCATCAACCAAAGGTACTTCCTCATCCTCCATTGACTACACACCCAAATCACCAACATCATCCACATCACCATCAACCAATGGTTACTTGAACTCACCAACATCTCCTCCTCCAAGAGTTCCTCCACCACCTCTAACTCATAAAAATGCATCAATGGACATCACTCTCACCCTTTCACCAATTACCCCACTTGATGTCCAATTTAATTCTCCATCACCTTCTCTACCTATCTTTGGTTATCCCATTCCTTAGAACCTTCTTGAGGCACATGGAGATTCATGTTTGTGTTGCATTCACAACCTACTCTCATCTTTGGTTTGAGAGATGAACTCCAATACATGTTCTCATACATAAAACACATGCTTTCATAACCTCCTTTTCCAAACACTCCACCATCATCAATCTCTCCAAACTAGACATACTCTATGTTTAGTTACCCATTTTCAAATAATTGACAACAAAACCTTTTGCAAGCAAGTCCTATGAAATCCTATGGAATTCTAGAAATGTTAGGATCTTTGTAGTTTAATTCTATGTATGTTGTATTAATATGCTTCAAGCATATTATTTCTATTTGATGTATGCATGATTGTGTTTTATACATAATTTTTATGTTATATGAATGGTTTTTAGTTTTATATTTTTAATAAGCAACTTGAATTGTCTTATTGTTGACCATCTCATATCAACTAAGCTAAGGATTTTTCCTAGTTTCTTTGCTATAGTAAAATTGTTGTCTTGTCTTTCTAACTTGTTTTTTTCCATAGCTTGATTCCTTGGTGCCCTCGAACGAGGGGGAGTACACATCAAGGGGGAACATTTATACTGTCTGTTTTACCAACATTCATCGACGAAGCCTTTTTGATTCTATAAAAAAAGGAGAGAAATGAAAATAAAACTCACTAAATACCTGTTTAATAATAATTTTACATTTAATGAGTTTAGATTTTGTTATCATCAAAAAGAGGGAGATTGTTGATAGAAATAATGCCTAAAAACGTTATTAATATTTTTTGACCTCTCTACGTTTTGATAATCACAAAATGTAAAAACGATAAATGAAAAATTATTCGTGAACAAGTAATTAGTAGTAAATTTTCATTTTGATAATTTAATCACTTAAAGGTATGAATAAACATATGCTTAATCCATTTCATGATCAAAGGAATTTTTGTATTCAACCTCATATGTTTTATAAAAATGTCACAAACATTTCTATATCTTTTACAAAATATTTTTAGATTTAAAATAAATATTTTATTCAAATAAATATTTTAAATTTAAATTTTCTATCTAAAAACGGCTAAAAATGTTTCAGAAAACACCTCCCCTAGAAAACACAAAAAAGGAGCGTCTGAGGCTGGGCGGCCCCCTTAATTATAAGGGTGGTCCCCTTAATAATTAAGGGGATCGGCACCCTATTTAAGGGGACCGCCCAGACAAATTACCAGACCAGTTTGACTAATAAAAACTAGACTATTCCCCACTGAACCACACGCTTTTGCCACACTTTACTTTCTGATTCTAAATCAGATATTCTCACTCTCCTAACAATTCTTTGATCATTTAATCATAAAGCTTTGTTTCCAAGTGATCCAAGCTTTGTTTCCAAGTGATCCAAGCTTAATTCCTCAAGTGCAAAAGAATAATACTTCTTATCATCAAGTCAAGAAGTGTTATAGTATAGTTGGTATAGTATTGTCTATTGTGTTTTATCTAGTAATCATTTGTGTAGTATTGTGAAGTTGTGTAATCGTGTTTGTACAATAAGTAATTTTTGAGATCATTGTAAGTCTATTAGCTCTGGGTTACATAGTAAGTAGTGGTAGATTGGTGGTGATCGTAGTAGTAGTCTAGTTAAGTGAAGTTGTGAAGCAAACTTGAAGTTGAAAGTGAAGAGAAGTTGTGAAGAGAAGAAAAGTAGTGAAGTAAAGTCTGTAGGAATTATCAGTGAAGTGGTGTGGTTAGTGTGTGATACACAGATTATAGCTAGGATTAGACTTGACATTTCACTAGTGTCGGAAATGGTGTTAAGCTAAGTCGGCACGATTTCTCCGCCCTAAAGGGAGTTTGTTGACATAGTGAAGATAACTCTCAAGATTCGGGTGCTCAGGGAGTTTAGTACGGAGAAGAGGTGCATCGTTACCGGGTAACCACTATAAATCCTTGTTTTGTTGGTTTTATCTTAGCAAACTCTTATCTCTGTCTTTCATATTTATTTATTCACGTACTGCAATGTTTCAAATTGGTTGCACATAATTGAGATCACATAATCGAATCTAAGTTTTTTATAAATAAAAAAAAAAACAAACATAACATTAATTTAAAAAGCGGAAAACAATACAACCCCTTCTAGATGTTCCATAGAGTATATGCCTTTTAACGTGTGAACCGTTATTACTTGTTATTTAGGTAAACGCTTAATGCATTCAAAAGATCTATTGGGGTTTGACAACCCTGTCCGGGTAGAATCATTGGTGAGACACACCTGTAACGGATATTTGTAGTTAGTATTAGGAGAGGGGCATACTTCTCGGGACATTAATATCGTCTCTACGGATTAAAGTGTAAGTTATGGTACAAGACGGTCTCATTTAAGTTGGAAATCTATTATTTCATACTTACGCCCTACGAGCAAGTTTTAAGTATAGTTTGTTGAACCGAAATATGCATTCCAATACTGTTACTTTGTAAACTCTATGGAATTCACTCAACTGGGGTTGAGGTTTTATTGACCTTTTTTAAACACTATGCGTATCTCAGGTTAGTTGCTGTGATGCTCAGATGGACGAAAACGCCTGAATATCAAGTGATTGTGACTTCGTGAACTTGTGTCAATAAATGATATGAAATATTTTAGAAATGAAGTTCTGTGATGTGACATGTAATAACAAATTTCTACATAGTTTTTGGGACCTTTGTACTATGAATTCTTTTCAAAACGAAATAAATGAAATTGATTTAACGAACATCTCTTATAGTTGTTTGTTATGACTTGTGTGATTGTATCATGATGTAGCACCCCAAATGTTGTATTCCGTTGCGTATCGTATGTGGGGGTGTTATACTTGTCCACTTTTCTGGCCTACTTTTAACTATTTCAAAACCTTATGATCTCAACACGTCAATAGTTTTTATATCCTCACTTATTTTTTCATCATCACTTACTTCATTTTCCACCTCGAGCGATTCTTTGACAATTTCCACCAAAACAAATGAAGTATGATCAAATGAATTTATTTCAACATTCTTATCATCTTTTTTAACAATGTTATTAAGACCCACAAAACAACCATCATGAACTTCACTCGAATCATTAAGCTCAAATTCTCCCACTTTATCACATTTTCTAAAAACTCCATCAAAACCCATTAAACCAATATTTTCGTCAATCACTTCACTTGCTTCTTTAACCCCTTCTTGTTTGAGATTGTTCCTTATTGGCATTTCATCAAACATCTTATGTGCACCAATATTTTTTCCCACAATATGACTATAACTTACCGACAATTCTTCCAATTTATCTAAAAGATTAAAACTTGAATCTTTGACATTATCACCCAAAAATTTCTTATTCTGACCAAAAAAGGTAGCAAAATTACTTCTTTGTAAATCACCCAAGCCACTTCTCTACGAATTATTCCTAGAAACTGCTTATGCCACTTAAAAGCTATATCATACAAGTGTGTAGAAATGAAATTTACCTTGCTCTCATCTGGTATGTTGTTAACTTTAAAGAACTCCTCACTTTTAAGCAACCAGCCCTTTACATCATCACCTCTAAATCTTGGAAATTCCACCTGTGTTACCCTGCTAGATTTCCTCATTTCATCCCTCAACTTCTTCAATTTCTTCCCTCATTAACAAAGCGATTGTATCCCTTAAACTCTCCCTAGTCTCCTCATCAACACCTACACTAGATCGTGTTTGACCCGACATCTTTACCAAGAACTTAATCAAGAACTCAAAACAGAAATGTAACTAACTAATCAAGAACTGTAACTAACTGTTTTTCTTGACACAAAAACACGTATTTATGATTGTAAAATGATGATGGATTGTGATGGTTGTTATGAATTGATAAATGAAATGAGAACATAATGAGAACACAATCTTGGTGACAAGGTCTCTGGCTCTGAATACCAATTGATATGTACCTTTTAGATCTCAACTTAAGAAATGGTAAAAGGTACTAGTTCATACAATAGGATACTCAAGATCAAAGAATGAGAATCGAAATGTAGAACAGATAGTTGTTACAAGTTTGACAACAAATTGTTACAAGTGTGTTTAGAGAGAAAAGAAAGAAAGGAAAATATATGTATTTCATTAGCTAAGTAAGAAGTGAATTACAATCAGGTATTTATAGGAAAAGGACATTGACTTCCGTTGACTTTTGTAATTGACTTTCGCTGACTGTTATTGACACATATCATATGTAAGGATGGATGAATATAGTTTTGTTGTGGAGTTAGAATTTTTCATATTACATAGATGATGTGGTTTCAACATAGCGAAGATGATACCTACATCCAACTAATGAAACCAAACAATTGAACTAGAGTCGATAAATTTGTATCATTCCATTTTATTATTAAATCTATATCTATAGTGATTCAAAAACTCATACCAAACACACCCTTAAGAGTTTGGTTTCAGGTATGGCTTAAGTAGCTTGGCTCGTAAGTGGTTGGTCTAAAGGCTTAGTTGACCTCAAAGTCGTAAAAATGTGAGATATTATCTATGAAAGCTAGAATGCTAACATAGCTAGAATGCTAACATGTGAAGCCAAAGCAATAGCAGTTTATTGTTTGTTTATAAACGTGTCTAGTAAAATAGTTGTAACTAAAAGATAATGTATACAATTAGTAAATTAGTGTTAGTTTTTTTATGTTTGTTTTAGTAACAACCCTTTTGCACGATTTTCTTTCAGTTCTTTCTCTCTCTAGATCTCACTAAATCTCTCTAAATCTTTGATCATTCAACTTGGTTAATCTTGTTTAAATGTGATCAAATCTTCTATCCTTTCCTCCTTTCCTCAAGTGCAAGAGAAGAACTTCGGTCATCTTCAAGATCCGAAGTTATGTAGTCTAGTTAGTCCATTTGTAACATTTGTTACATATAGATCGAGTCCATGTCTTCCAATCTTTAGTAGTGTGTAGATCCAAATGATGTATATATTTGGATGGGTTGATTGTGGGTTGGTTAGTATTTTAGGCCTTAAAATACATTGGTGAAGTGGTAGATTGGTTCTAGCTAAGATTAGGACTCGACATTTAGCTTAGTGTCGGAAAATAATGTAAGCGACGCGGTTTATGTGTTTAGGCCATAAAACACAAGGTTTGTTATGTTGGGCCATAAAACATAACGGGTTTGGTTGTACCCGAAGAAGAACTCGACATCTAGCTTAGTGTCGGAAAATAATGTAAGCATTGATATAAGGTTTTCTCCGCCGAAAGGGAGCTTGTTGATTAGTGAAGTAACTCTCGAGTTGGATACTCGAGGAGTGGAGTAGGGCGAAGAGGAGCTTCGTAACCGAACCACTATAAATCATCGTGTCGGTTTGCATTTTCTTTTACCTTTCTCTTTACTTATGTCTTTACATTTATCACTTTAGTTTTACACTTGCATTGTGCTTATGATTGTGTGCATTGTTGTATATGTTGTGTTAGTTATGGTTTTGTAGCTCTTTGTAGTAAACATTGTGAGTGTGGATATATTAGTAGAATATGCGCTAGTTATTTTAAATCCATTATCGACACTTCTCATATTGTGTCAAACTTGATTGGTGATTTGATACAAATGATCGAGTCCGAAAACCTCTTCTGGAAGCGATCCCTTTAAATAGGGCGGCCCCCTGATGTACTAGGCGACCCCTATATATTTATGGGGCCGCCGACAGCGAGTCTTGTAAAAATTGATATAAAATATTTAAAGTTTTTAAAAGGAAATGTATTCACCCCCTCTACGGTTTCTACAAAATTAGTGTTAGTTTTTTATGTTTGTTTTAGTAACGTTAAAGTTTTAATACTTGTGTTTACCGCTTATAGTGCTTTCTTTTTAATGTGTTAGTTAGTTGTTAAAGGTTATTAGTATAGATATTAGATAAGTAGAAGGAGTTTCATGTAATCATTAGTTTAGCTTGTAATGAGTCGGTTAGGTTGGCTACTTATTTTGTATGGAAGAATAGAAATAACCGGGTATTTAAAGGGAAGTCTGGAAACAGCTCAAGACACTTCAATGAAATCCAACTAAAGACGTTTGAGTGGATATGTAGGAGGGCTAAGAAATGGGAAATTAAATGGGAAAAGTGGTTGACGAAACCAACAGAATGTGGTGTCGTGAGAAATAGGAGTACGATTAGTGATTCTAATAATTGATGCAAAGAGTTTGGTTCATGTTTGGTTTTCCTTTAGGCTGATGCGTGTGGGGAGGTACTGTATGTTGATGTTGGTTGGAGTTTTTTTATTCCGTTCACATATCTCATGTGTCATGGATGTTGGTCTTTATTAATCGGGTAGTCGTTTAGATTGTGTTGTTTTCTTGTTTATTTGTGAGGGACTCTTTGTGTGGTTGCTTGGGGAGGATGTCCCTGCATAATTTTGTGGTGTATCTAGTTTGGTTTGTGTTAATAAAATTACTGCCTTACAAAAAAATGAATCGGTTAGGACTTGTATTTAGCCAATCATAATAGCTTTTAAGATAGCTTGATGTTTTTTTACTTATACACCAAGTTAAAGTTAGTTTTCATGTCCTTGTTGGAACCAAACATCCTCTTTCATCTCTATAAAAGGAGGTGAGGGGAAGAAGAGCTTGATATGATTTTCTTTTTCTTTGTTCTTAATATATAAATCATTTGAGAGTAAGATTATGTGTTGTGTGTGTGTCTTTACTTTTCTAGTCAAGATCACGTTTGCGCGTGTGTGTGTCAAGTACGTCAAAAGATAGTTTTCGCATTCTAGTTTTCCGACATATTAGCTATTTAAAACTTTGACACCTTTATTTATGAGAATTGATTTGCACACTTTGAAATTGATTGAGTCATTTTATTTATGCATTAGATACTTGTACAATATTAATATTTTATTTCAACTGCTTGTACATTAGAGTAGGGTTGAGCAACGGGTCAAACCCGAACCGAACCGACCAAATTGACACAAAAACCGACTTTGAGGAAAACGTGAACCGAGAACCGAAACGAAGTTAACCTAGCGAAATCGAAACCAAACCGAATGTAACATAACGAAACTGGTTTAGATACTTTGTGTGTATTACATTTGGTTTTGAGCCGAACAGAGCAAAACCAAAAATGATCATTATATAAAACCAAAAACCGAACCGAATAAGGTCAGTTCGTCCCGATTTATCAGTTCGGTTCGTTTTCGGTTGATTTTGCTCAACATTGCATTAGTGTTTGAATAATTGTTCATGCCAGGTGCAAACAACATTGAAGTGGTCACGCCAACCTCCTGAAAAGGAAAGGCTTTACCTGGTTTCCGTCTGTGTGACAATGAGTTCAAACCCCATGAATTAATCGGTCAAAAAGTCAAAAACCACGGTTATCTGAATAATTAAAAGTGTGCAAATCATTAGCCTTTATTTATACATGATGTCATTATAGATTTGAGAAGGGTATGAAAAGTTTTGATTGGGCCTCCACCGGCCCAAATGGTAAGTTAACCCTAGAATTTGATTTGATAAAAAAGAGTATTTGATTGATTGGATAGATCACGTTTTATGTAGAAAGTGTTCCACGTTAAAAATATTACTACATACATGCAACTTAAGTTCATTCAAGCAATAAAAAAATAAAAATAAAAACCCATTCACCCTCTATAAAATAAATAAAACCAAACCATCTCATTCTCTTGTGTGTTATATACTTTTCATTGTCACATAAAAATAAATATTTGTCTTTGTTTAAGGGTTTTGATTCACCGTCAAGACATAACAACAAGACCAGACTAAAGTAAGGTATGTTTTGCATGTTTACCGTCTACATGTTCACAACAATCTTTCTTTTTATTCAACAACTGTTTGTTTGTGTGTCTGTACGGATTGTTTTGTTGTTCTTGGTGTTGTTCGTAACATCACATATGTTTGGCTAAAGTAACTGTTGACGAAACCGAAGATATAGCTGTAAATAGAGATTAAATTTTGAGAGTTACTTGTTTTACAATGTTTGTGTACGGATGGTGGTGGGGTTTTATAACATCACATTGTAAGATAGATAGATAGATACCCCACTATCTGATTGTTTAGTATGTGGTTGTTCATGTTTTAAAATGGGTGTAGTGTTTAACACTTGTTCAGGTGTTTAGGATTGAAAGGGCCGAGAAAATTAGTGTTGGGGTTATTACGCATGTTTGGCGGCGGCATAAGGCTAGATGGTATGATGGGTGACTTTAAAGTCACGCGTGCGTTGCCATTCCGATCATAAAGTGACTTTGGCCACATCAGATTTTGCTAGATGAGTTTGGCCATTTTGTGTGTCAATTATGTGAGTTTCTCACCTAGGTTAGTTTTAAAACTGGTGGACCTCCTCTCTTTTGATTTAATGTATTTTAATTAGTTGTGAATGTGTGTGGTATTTAGTGGGGTATACTTTATATAAAGTGGGTATTTTAATGAAATGTGAGTTTTAGTTGTAAGGTGAGTTCTTATTACGGTTGAAATGTGAGTTTTATTTGGAGAGAGAAAGCTGATGTGGCGCTGATGTGTCAGGTGGGTTTCTCACCACCATACCATCCAGCCTAAGAAAAATTGATGTGACGTTATTACATCCGGTTTAAGTTATGAGTAATAGTTTTTACTTAGGCCGTGTGTAATGGTCAATGGAACCCACCACCATAACGTTAAAAACTTAGAGTCACATCGTCATTCAAGAAATCATCAAACTCACTACTAAAGAGGCATAGTGATGACCACCAAACTCGTTTTATTTCAACAACATCAATTTTGGTACCACCACCCATGGCATGGGGCTCTTACTTAATATAATAGGGTCACATAACAATATGAGTTGGTGATATGCACCATTGCTCTTGGCCTTAACTTTATTACTCCGTGCGTTTTAAATAATATTCTCTATTTTTATTTTGGGATGTTTTAAAATAACTAGCCGGGTACCCGCGCAATGCGGCGACGGGTACCCTGTGACTATTTTGCGGCGAGCAAATGTTATCCGTCTAAGCGTTTTTCTAACCAAAAAAATAAAGAATCTCTGCAGTAAGTACCAGTAAGAGTTGAGGAGTGAAATCGAAGGCATATTGAGAGACTATTTTTGCTGTAACAAAAAACATCTGTGTGTGGGAGATATGAAATGGTTTGTGTGGATTTATATTATGGATGCGGTTACACATTTTTAATAATCATTATTTTGTGCAGTTTATTTTTCGGTCTGCATGTCTTATAGTTTTGTTCACACATTTTTCCTTATATACATATGTGTTGTGGCCACACAGTTTCAACAGGTGTCTTGTAATGAGTTCTTATTGTCCCGCGCGTTGTTGCGGGTCGTTATTTTTTTTTTTTTTTTTTTTTGCGAATTTATTTTTTCGGTCTCATGTTTAATAGTTTTTTTTATATAAGCTTATATGTTGGGCCTCATGTTTAAAGGTTTGTTTTTTTTGCTATATGGGTTTTTTTAACATAATTTTATGAGATTTGGGTAAATATGTGTTATATATTTGGGCTTATGGTTTTTAGTGGCGTAAAATGACACCGTTTAATGCAATCTGAAGATGTACGTTTGTGACCCTGTCGATTATTTTAAAGTTATTAGGTATCGAAAATGTTTCTGCGGGTATTTTTTTTATTTGAATAAATCGGCACTTTTAAAAATTTTCCCTATTTTGTTTGTTTTAGTTCTAGAAGAGGAGCAGCCAACAAAATCTTATATATAAAAAACGGCACATAACAAAAAGAAACAGATTGGGCTGGAACTGAGTAGCCCAAAAAAAAACTCGGAGTCCAGCATATGAAACGACGGCGTTTGTTGCCTAAACAAGCATGGTTACCCGCGCGTTGCTGCGGGACGTTAATTTTTCGCGCATAGTTGCGGGTTTAATTGTTTTTTTCTATTTTTTTTATTTTATGCGGGTTTATTTTTTCGGGCTTATGTTTAATAGTGGTTTTTTTTATATGGGCTTATGTGTTAGGCCTCATGGCGCGGGTATTTTTTGATCTAAATAAGTCAGTACTTTTGTAATTTTCTTTTTTTATTTTGTGCCGAGTATTTTTTTTTATATATTGCGTATTTTTAAAAAAAAAAAGGCGGCCATATTACCTTGTAGCATGACGTAAAAACGACGTCGTATCACTTTTGTGTACTGAACAATTTTTTTTTAATATTATTTTGTGCGGTTTATTTTTTGGTTTATGTTTATAGTGGTTTTTTTTATATAGTCAGTACTTTGTAATTTTCTTTTTTTTATTTTGTGTCGAGTAATTTTTTTTTTTGTATTGCGTATTTAAAAAAAAATGGGCCGCCTAAACGTGGGAGCCCTTGGGAAGAACAAATGTTTCATATTACGTATGCACGACGTATGTAAAAAACGACGTCCTATCACTGTTGTGGGCCGAAACATATATTTTTTTAATATTTATTTTGTGCTGTTGTTTTTTTAATATGAGCTTATGTGTTGGGCCTCATGACGCGGGTATTTTTTGATATGAATAAGTCAGTACTTTTGTAATTTTCTTTTTTTTATTTTGTGTCGAGTATTTTTTTTTTTGTATTGCGTATTTAAAAATAAAAAAAAGTGGGCCGGCCCAAACTGAGAGCCCATTGAGCCGAACACTGTTCATATTACTGTAGCACGACGTAAAAAACGACGTCGTATTCACTTTGTAATGTGTTATGTATATAATGAGAGTACGTCTCGTAAAATTTTGTTTCTTCTTAGTTTTGGCCAAGAAGGGAGCGGGTTTATAAAGTGTTTTTTTTTTTTCCGGGCCGATGAACAGTAACCGAGCCCAGTAGGCCGGGTACTGTTCATTTTACTGTGCTGCAAAGTCAAAAAACGAGTAGTTCCAACATGCGTGTGTCGATCTAATCAGGGTTTCTCTTCTCGTGGGTTTGAGTAATCGGGGTTTCACAGTGGGACAAGCTGTTTTGAAAAACGTCTCGTGCAAGTTGACAAAACACGAGATATCATGCATTGAAAATCAAAATGTGTTTGTTCGTTTCGCGTTCGATAGCTTTGGTTTTCTTGCACCCGAAGCGATGGAGCTCCTCAACAGAGTTCAACGAGACATGCATAATAATGTTATGACTCTCAAATCAACAAATATTGTTTTTTTAAAATAATAAGTTTTGCGATTCAAAATGGGCTAGCGGCGCAGCTTGTTATGCATTTGCCTTTCTTTACTATATAAATTCTATTTTAATGCTAATAATTGTAAAAAAAAACTTAAATAAGTAAAATTTGTCAAAAATTCTATTTTCAATGAAACCATACAACGAATCTTGTCAGTTCGAAGCACGATGAAAATGAAAAGTAGACACTTACACTCTTGTTCGCAGATAAAAAGACTGCTTTTAGAAAGTCCTATGACATATTACTTTTGAAGGTGTTTGTTCCGGCTTACATATGGGCTTATGATCTTATTTGATTTCGCCTTGTATTTCATAAGCCCCAATTTCTGACTTATTTTAAGACTTGCGGGCTTATCTAAATTAATTACAATATGATAAACAAAGTCTCAAAATAAGCCATAAAATCAAGGGATTATAAAATATAAGCATAACTCAAATAAGCTCATAAACCCACATATAAACCAAAAGAAACACTCCCTTAACACAATAATTTTGCCACTCAATTAGCAAAAAAGAACACTTTTAGCACAACATTGAAGATGCATTGACATTATTCTTTGATGTAAATAACCATTAGTTTTGCTAATTCTTTGATATTATATATATATATATATATATATATATATATATATATATATATATATATATATACTATGTGAAGGATAAAACGCTGCCGTTTTTGGCAGCGTGCTACAGTGCCCGGCCCAATGGGCTCCCATTTTGGGCCGGCCCATTTGGTTTTTTTTTTTTTTTTGTAGGCAATGTAAAAAAACCGCTCGGCATAAAATAGAAAAAAAAAACTACAAAAATATTGACTTATTCAGATAAAAAAATACTCGCGACGTGAGGCCCAACACATAAGCCCATATAAAAAAAACAAAATATTAAACATGAGACCGAAAAAATAAACCAGCACAAGTAAAAAATAGAAAAGAATAAAAATAAAATTTTAACGCAAAAATTAACCCGCACTATTAAATATGAGACCGAAAAAATAAACCCACACAGAATACAATAAAAAAACGCCATGTTCCCATAAAATTATATTAAAAAAAACCCCGTATAGCCAAAAAAAAAACCTTTAAACATGAGCCCCACACATAAGCCCATATAAGAAAAAAAAAACTATTAAACATGAGGCTGAAAAAATAAAACCACACAAAATAAAAAAAATAAAAAATAATAATGGCTCGCAACTATGCGAAAAAAATTAACAACCCGCAGAATGAGTTAAAACTACGTCGTTTTGACGTTGTTGCTACAGTAACCGGCCCATTTGACAATTTTTTTTTTTGGTTTTTCTTTTTCTTTAACTTGCTAACTTAAAAAAAAATTGCTCGGCACAAAATATGAAACAAAATTATAAAAGTACTTATTTATTCAGATCAAAAAATATCCGCGACATGAGACCAAACACATAAGCCCATATAAAAAAAACAAACTATTAAACATGAGACCGGAAAAATAAACCCGCACAAATTAATATAAAAAAAATTGTTCGGCACAAAATAGGAAAAAATATTACAAAAGTACTGATTTATTCAGATCAAAAAATACCCACGACATGACGCCTAACACATAAGCCCATATAAAAAACAAACTATTAAACATGAGACCGGAAAAATAAACCCGCACAAAATAAATAAATAAAAAAAACTTAACGCCTCGCATCAATTAATGCCGCGCGTATCATGCTTAACACATATTTACCCAAATCTCATAAAATTATATTAAAAAAACCCCAAATAGCCAAAAAAAAAAAAAACCTTTAAACATGAGGCCCAACAAATAAACCCATATAAGAAAAAAAAACAAAGTATTAAACATGAGACCGAAAAAATAAACCAGCAAAAAAAAAAAAAAAAAATCCCCGCAGCATCGCGCGGGCAATCACGCTTGTTTACTACTAATTTAAGGGGCCAATTTTTATTATCGTCTGAAAAAAGCTTAAAACATGTTATATTTAGAAAGAGTTTTAATGGTTTTTTTATATCCATAAATATATAAAGTATTTATTTATATATGTGATTTTAGTTTTCGGTTCGGTGGTTTACGTATTGCCAATACCATATCAAAACCGAAGACCGGATATTTAATTTGGTTCAGTTAGTTTTTGAATTCGGTTCAGTTAGTTTTTTCAAAGTCGGTTTGCTTAAAATTATGTTCCTGAGTTTTGAACACCTACACAATATCACATATAATAAGAATAATAAATCACGGACCGGATTGAGTCGAGAAATCGGACTGGACTGAACATATTTCGGTCTGGTCCTCGGTCTGCCCTTTCTCTCATATTCTGTCTTCGGTCCGGTTTGGTCCACTTCGGTCTTACACAAAACCGGCCATTATACTTTGTTGGACCGGACCGAAGAACCGACCGAAACATGGATCGAACACTTGGGTCCGGTCCTCGGTCGTAGAGGTGTAAAAAAATGGAAACCGAAAAAAGAAACCAAAAACCGATTTTTTTAAACACTTAAAAAAAATAAGACGAGGATGGAGACGATGTGCTCTTGCATGTGAATGAAATGTTCCATATGAGCCGACAAAAGTTGGGAAAGGATGAGCGGTAATAATGACAGGAACGTGTTGACGAGAGATTGATAGAAAAAATTGATATATCATTTGTATACAATTGATCTGCCATATGAATCCTATCGAGACAAGGTGGATGAGTGGGAATTTAAAGGTTTTGTTTGGTGTTTTGTGGTTGACAATTGTTGAGGACAATGTTGGGATGTGAAATGAGTTAGTTCTTTCATTAGTGTGATTAATGAGGGACTCAACAATGTAGTGGACTCAATAACACTTGAAGATTGGAATATTCTTCTTTATGTTCTTCACTTTCTAGGAAAGTGGAAAGTTTTGTGAAGGTCAGTGACATTTGAAATTCGCAAATTAGTTAAATATTTTCAGATGAAATAATTTATGTTGTCAAAGGCGTTTAGTAACAACCCACAATTTTTATCACTGTAATTTCTACATATATTATATTAAATACTACTTTTTCACGGGAATTTTTTTGCTTTATTCTATTATGTAACATAGTTTACATTTCTAAAGTAAACGAGCTCACACAACTACCTATGTCAATTCTATCTACGTTTATATCAAGTAAACGCCTTAATATGTCAAGTCAATATTCTAATATCCTCTATATCATGTACGTTACAATTTTAAGTATATTTTTCATAACTTATTAATAAATGAACTTATCCGTGTAATGTTTATACCAAAACCCTAAATACATGTAATGTATACTTTCAAAATGATTATATAAGGCTTTATGATGCATTATGTACAAGTATTCCATAGCATAAATTAAAATTATTTTTCCTAATATCATGGTTAACTAACACCTTAAAGCTTAAAGTACAAGCCGATTGTGCATGATATTCAAATGAGCTCATTTTTCTCCAAATTCTACAAGGCAATTAGTACCACATTTCTAGCCTAGAGTACAAGACTTCTAAGCATAACATTTAAACATATCTTTTTCCTCAAAACACCATTCCACACTCGTCCTAAACCAAAACTCTAACCCGAAAACCTTAGCAAACCCGATACCACTTAAACTAGTTAATAATTATTAGATTCAAAATACTGATCCCGTGATAAAACATAAGGATCAGGGCAAGCCAGTAGGCTTTGGGCATAAGAAAAAAATACTAGGTTATAGTCCTATGTCTTGTGATCATTTTTCCGGTTGACTCGACCCGATTCAATGTTGGATGAATTAGTTATAGCCGAAATGGCAAAGGTGCGCAGATTCTACAAAACTGTAGTAAACGGCTATTATCTCTAGATTTTCGTATAGTAAACCCTAAATATGTAAAACTAAAAGTTGTAGAGGACTCAAATATCTAACCATGCTCACTGGTTTGAGCTTCATCGGAATTACAGTTTGTAAATGGCAACCATTTTACCGAGACTAATATTGGCTGTCCAAAAACAACCATGCCCTTTCATTAAAAATTCAACCCTTGAGCCCCAAGCAAGACCCTTGGCCACCACTCTAAGTAGCTTGGCCACTAATCCACTCCAAAAAATTGGCCATTACTTCTCTTCTATACTGTTAGCCTTAAAATATGTCGGCTAATACGGAATTACATTGTTTGATATTAGTCCGGACACGCAGGATGGGGGACTAGAATGTCAATTGTAGTAAGTAGAACGGTCCTGGGCTATATATATCCCCTCCATACTTCCATGGAGGGGTGAGGATTCATACTTTTGTATTTAAGGTGTGTGTGTTTTCTTCTCATAGAACACACACATCTTCCCTTTTCTCTCACTAATAATATGGCTTTCTATTTGTTTAATCCTCCCCGACCTCCGGATCATTCTTGTTAGCTTGTGAATCTTTGGGATAACAATTGGTACCAGAGCTAACCGGGGGTGTTTTGTATTCGTGTGTGTTGTGTTTGTGATTTTGTGTGTGGGATTATTGAGCTTATTTCGATTAAGATCTAATATCATTGGTATCATTTCGCCTCGGGTCGGGTTTGTGTTTGTTATTATTTTTTGGAGTTTTCGGCATTAATAGTTATTGTTCGATTTAGTTCCTTGGCTTAAAAGCGTGTCTTCGTGGTTCTTTCATGCGTTGCTAAGACATACGCAAGTTCAAAAGAAGATAAAAACGTCCAAAGTACTTGTTTGGATCGAACGTGCAACATACTTGTTTGGACCGAACGAGTGGTTTCTCATTAGATCGAACGAGTGGTTTTAGTTTGGACCGAACGAGGGACTTTTAGCTTGGACCGAACGAGTGGTGATCATATTTGGATCGATCGAGTGGTTTCTCATTGGACCGAACGAGTGATTTTAGTTTGGACCGAACGAGGGATTTTTAGCTTGGACCGAACGAGTTTCTTCTTGCTAGGACCGATCGAGTGTTTTCCTTCTCGGACCGATCGAGTTTACTTCTTCAAGGACCGAACGAGTATTCTCCTTTTTGACCGAACGAGTTGTTTTGTTTGAGGATCGAACTAAATTTCTTTTAGGACCGAACAAGCAATCATCGAACTAGTAATCCTTTTTGGGACCGAACGAGTCAACCGATCTAGTCGTTTTTTGCTGAATCGAACTAAACAACCGAACCAACGAACCGAACTAGCAGAGGACCGAACAAGCAAATTTTATTTTTTTACGGTTTCTTCTTGATTTTGTAAAATCCCGTGAAAGATACAATTCTTTTCTCGGTATATAGTAATAGAATTGTTAAAATTCCAGACGTTGAAACGTTTTATTGATAACAAACAACAACAACAAAACATGATACATAACACTAAACGATCCGAATAAGATCACTACACGTCTCAAAAAACGGCTAAAAGATTTTGATTTTATGTCAAGGATTCACGAGTTGAATTTGGTATCCCTTTATTTGAGCTTGAAGTTGCATTTCTACGAGGCGCTCTACTTATTTCATCATCGAGACTCCTTCTATTTGCTACCCCATTTTTCTTCAAACCCAATCTATCGTTTGACGACTTGCTTGAACGTATATAGTTATGATTGAGACTTGGATTATCTAGTTATACCCGATGTAAGGAGTTACATTGTAGTACTCACGGGTTATAGCTATCACTTAAAGGAGTTACATTGTAGTGCTCAGTGTCACACGCAGATGCCGATGTGGATAGTCTCAAGAGGTGTTGTACTTATTTTGGCTCTTAGTTGAGTGTATATGGTACTTAGAGGCTTTCTTCTGCACCGTTCTTCAATCAACAACAGTGCAAGCTTTAAGTAACCAAATTTGTGGAATTCTACTTAATTTTTCAAGTTTAGTATATCGGGTTTAATTAACCAAGTGTCTCGCAATACGCCGACAGAATACGAGGTTGGTAAGTTAGCCAGAGAGTAAAAGGTTGAAATGTGATCAGCAATTCTCACGGGATATTTAAAGCTAATGAACGTCAATGATACTTCACAGTCTTAGCAAAATCTTTCAAAGTTCTTCAATGTCTTTCATAACCTTTCAGATTGTTGCTTATGACAAGAACTTCTCGTGTATATGGTCGTCCACGTCAATGATGCTTCCGAGAGTTCGAAACCATCATGGGGGAAAACGTGTACTTTGATGTTATCAGGTCAACTTCCAGGGGGAAGTAGTTTATACTACTTCACTTAGTATGGTTTGTGAAGTATTCTGCATGCGTGAGAAGAAGTGTTGCTGATCTCTTGCATGTTCCCCCGATAAGGATAATCATCAAGACCAAATGTCATGATACAGTATAGAAGCAGTATTAGATGGTGTGGTTGACTGTTTCTTCTACTAAATTCCGCTGTGCACTTTAAATGTCAATGTTAGAAGATCGTTCGAGCTACATCAAAGTTTCAGATTTGCCAAAGATACGGATTTTGTTGGTTTGGGGGGGGGAAGATGATTCAGAAGAAACTTCGCCAAAAAAGGAGTCTATGAGAAAGCTTTTCAAGACATGCTGCATGAATGGGGGGAAAGTTAATCAAATATATTCGTTTTCACCCCTTGGAGGCTTTATAAGACCACTCGCTCCCCTCATATGGGAGTTAGTCTTTTTTTTTAGTCTTAGTTTTTTTTAGCTTATTTAAGATTTGTTATAGCTTATTTCAGTTTTGTTACTTATTGTACTAGCTTATTTTAAAAGCTTATTCTGATGATGTAATAAGAATGGCTTAAAATTCGTTGGAGATCTCGGTTTGCTTATTTGGTGCTTATTCTCTCGTTTCTATTTCTTTTTCGAGTGGCTTATTCAATAAGTTGATTTTTCGTCCTTATTTTCGTAGCTTATTAGTATTAAAAGTCCTCAAAAGCTTAAATAATGACTCCTATTAGCTCTTAAAGTTAATTAGATTCATTACCAAAAGTTTTTAAGCACTTTTCGATATATTAAGCTACAATAAGCTCGAGTATAGCTTATTTCTGTGCTTTTATCATTTTCGTTTAATTAGAAGTTTAATTTTTTTTGATAAATTAAGTTTCTCTATAGCTTATTTGGTCGGAAGGGAGCTTAAATTGCTAGAATGAACTTTTTGTTAGCTTATTTGCTTATTCGATTATTTTAGTGCTTATTTCGTTTAGATTTTAGCTTATTAAAGAGTTTTAGTTTAGATCTCGTTTAGTTGATGAAACTCATTTAGATTCGTGTGAAAATTGATTATGTCTTTTGTTCAAAGTCTAAACAGCTTATAAAATCGTTTACCATTTGTTCAATACTTAATTGAAAGTTTGATCTACTTTTCTAGTGCTTATTGTTAATTTCAACTTATTTGGGTATCATTCGATTATTGGTCCGTTTCAAGCTCAACACAATAGACATCGGTTAATAAGGTTTCCACTAGTTGCTTATTCGTGATTCACCATTTCACTTTTGATGCTTCGAAATTAGATTGTTAGCTTAAGTTCTTATCTGCTAAATGAAATAATGAAAACTCATTTGTTTCATTCTCGTATTAGCTCAAATCATTTGGGCCTAAGTTATTTGAAAATTGTAGAGCCTTCATTTGGTTTGATTGTTTAAATTGGGCCTGCGTTGGATTAGTGTAAGTTTTTTTTAGTCCTCGAGTTTCGATTACTAGCACTGTGAATGTTACGTTTGTTATATCTCTTAACCATTTATATTTGTTTTATTTGTTTTGGTACCGGACTACTCACGAGGCGCGGAGCTTAAGGGTTTATTTAGCTAGACTGAATTTAATTATTTGTTTTAGCTAAATAAATCGGGTGGTATTCGTTTATTTGCGGGTCTCCAATTCGGTTCCATTTTCTTTCTTTTTTCAATTAATTAGTATAGATTTATTTTTGTCATTAAATGCTATGTTTACTTATTTAATTAATATGAGTAGCGAGTAGTTTACGTGTGTTTGCTAAGTGATTAGTGATTTGGAATTTAAGTGCGAGTTTAAAAAAAATTAATAGTCATTAATATTTTCCAATTTATATTCCGTCATTTACTTTTAATGCATTTTTAATACTTGTCATTTATTTTTTAAAGAGCATTTTACTTTACTTGTCATTTAATTTCTTGAAACTTGATTTCTAAGGATTTTTATTCGTTAAACTAAGCCAGCCGTAAGGAACATTTCCGTCACTTAGGCAAGCATATTTGTCATTTATATTCAATTCTTAAGTTATAATCTTTATAGTTTTTTATCTTAGAATTAATATTAGTTTAATTCTTTAGTATAAAAAAGTTTAAAACTAAAAACAAAATATTTGATCTTCATGCACCAACGGAAACATTCTCATGAATTTCAATTCATCTCTCGCCGTGGAAACGACACTCGGAAGATAGACTATTATTTTTCCTAAAGTAATTGTCTTATCTGACGGGATATACTATATATTACTACGACACGCATTTGACGTTTATCAAAATGTTACGTGACGAGGCCGTTACTTTCATTTCATATACTTTTGCCATCAGATTTCCCTGTTAAGGTGAGTTCATAGCCTAGCATTTTAAATCTTTTAAATACTTTATAAACCCGCGAGGGGGTACATGCTTAAACCATGAATGCAAGTGTTTTTCTAACTTTATACTATCCAGATATATTATTGTCTAAGTACCTTCCACTGCCAATATTTCTTAATCATGAACCATTAGTCACTTGCGAGTGAACGCGAATATTATGGATAGATCTATCGGGGTGTGACGACTCCCGTTGGTGTGCCTATACTTTTGGTACCAATAGCACTATATTTGACTTAATGGGTAACCTTGGCAAGTTACCTTTCCACGGGGACATTTGTTCCTCAACCAATGTCACTACGGTGATTTCCATGTTAACGTATTGATGTCATGAGCTTAGGGCAATAATACTGTTTTCTATGATAATTGTATGTGTTGCAATTATTACCACCTATGATAACTTGTATTCGATTATTTCCATGATAATTGTAAATGCAATTACAGTTATTACAAACTATGGGTGTATAACAACGTAGCCCACTATTGAACTTATACTCAACTATTATAACTGAAAACCTATGAATTTCACTCAACCTTTGTGTTGACCCTTTTAGCATGTTTATCTCAGGTAATTGAGCAACCTATGGCACGGAGTGGCATTGGACTTGAGGACGTCCAAACTTGTTATCATTCAAACTTTATGTTTTCTTCTAGATTTTGGGACCTCCTTTGTAAAACTCTGATATGATATTGAATGATAACTAAATTTTCTAAAACGTTTCTTTATGAGTCGTTTTCTATGATTATGTCTGTTGATCCATGAAGTAATACCCCAAATTAGCTTCCGTTGCTATATGTCAAAAATGGGGGTGTTACACCAAGGGATTTCGCTAAGTCGGTTAAGGCAATCGCCTTGCCTCAAGATGTCCCGAGTACATCCGACCGTCGTCTAATCGAGCTCGAAAATCAAGTCTAACGCTTGATGAAAGCTCATCTTGCTCCGACACAACCTACTCAAGTGAACAAAGTCACTACCTCATGTGAGATCTGTAGTGGTCCTCACGACACTCAGTATTGCATGAAAGATCCCGAACAAGCCTTTGCCGAATACGCATCCTCGCGTAACCACGATATGGGAAATAGGAAATTCACCACTAACCAAGGACCAGAGAATTTTAATGAAGCAACCAACACCTGGAAGGACAAACCAAACTTTAACTGGGAACGAGCTTAAACATTCACTAGCCTACGGAATGGCTCGATCTCTACTCATTCGTCTAATTACCAAATGAAGCTTGAAAAGGCATTAGATGATTTTGACTCTCACCAAGAGAAGAGATTATCTCACCTAAGAACCCAACTTAAACAACAACAAGACGACATGATTGGAAAGATTAATCTTCTGTGGAAAACTGTTTCTGAAAAGCTTAATGACGCACCTATCCCCGAATCTGCAGGAGACTCTATGGCTTCCAAAAACACTGGTTCAATCAGCCATATCAAGAGGGAGGAGCTTAGGAGAAAGGGAATCAAAAGCCCATCAAATCTATTCTCCCCAAAGTACCTCTCCCCCCGCATCCATAATTGAACTAAACTAGAACCCATCAACCCTAAAACGCGTTCATTTCGTCAATTCAATCGTCATTCTCAGTGAGGAAAGTGAAGCTGAAGAAGGAGAAACCACGAGAGACATTACACCCAAACACGGCCACAACATAACGAAAGAAGCGAAGGATGAAGTAAAAGAGGTGATGGAAAAAGATGAAAGTGAAGTAGAAACTGATTGGGAAGTTGAAGAAATACTCGAAGATGAGGAAAGGGAGGAAAAGGATGAAGATGGTGAATATTTTAACTCGTTCCTAACTATGGAGGAATTAACACATCATGAATGGCTATTAAAGAATCTTCGACCTCTGTGGGTAAAAGCGAGAATAAGAGCCAAAAGCCTGAACAACATCAAAATTTCCTGTATGATCGGACACTTATTCAAGAGACATGCTTACATAGACCTAGAATCACCAATCAATGTCATGTCTAGGCGTCAATATAATCAGATCATGACTTATGGTCATGGATCAAGGCAGAAACCGTCAAACCCCAATAAAATTAGTAACCTTGTTGGACGAGTAAGAAGTCTAAAATTTTCATAGGAAGCTTCGCCTACGAATGCGACTTTATGATATTGGAAGATACCACTAGCATTATCGATCGCCACCTTGGAGAAATGGCTTTTGGAAGGCCCTTCATAGATGAAACCGGCCTTGTCTACGATAGAGAAGAAAGAACAGTCATGTTTCAACAGGATGATGAGAAAATTACATTTAAAATGCCTCACACCATGGAAATATTTAAGCAAACACGACTTATGGGTTTGAGCACCGATTCCATACCCTCGTCCGCCTATGAAGAAAACTTTGGCCATTGAAGGACGCAATACTATCAAAGCTTACTCATTGGAGATGAGTACATGCAAGACGGAGGTGATAAGAGAGGAATTAAGCATCTGATGAGATTAGAAAAAGAAATGATGGGAGACAAAGAAGAAGTCACGTAAGGACGTGTGACTTCGAGTCTAGCTACAAGACTCGTAAATAAAGAAAAGCGCTTTTTGGGAGGCAACCTAATATTTACTTTTCCCGCATATTAGGAGTGTCTTGTGTTTTAATTCTTTATTGTTTGTTTTATTATGTTTGAATTATTTTGTAATCATGCTTTGTTTGTTTGTAACTTCGTCTTATTTGCAATCAAAGGTATTTTGCAACAAAATAAGTGTAGAGGAAATATCCGGTTGTTAGAACCAAATTCAAACATTTAAAATAAATTGTTTAGATTAATCCGCGTCAGTTTCGAGTCATATGATTGAATTATTAATTCTCAGGTTGTTAGGTAGCGTTTTGTACAGGAAAACAACTTATAAGAATGAGTGCAGGAAATTTTTCATCAAAAACAAAAAATGAGTTTTCACAGAGTGTGGAGACAGCGTCACGACTTACACGTGACGCCGTCACCACGACACTTTTGACGGGGTCAGGATATTCCTGACGGCGTCAAATGCCCCGTTACAGGAAAACTCAAAAATATTAAGTATTTTTGAAAATAAAACTTGTACAACACTTAAGAAAGTTGTAATTCTTTTATAAACCTGTAAAACTATGAGTTTAACAATTCTCATCCTATCTTTACTGCTTTATAGAGTCAACCCTAATTTCACACTGTATATTATTATATCGCACATTTTATGCTTGGTGTAGTCGTCTTTGTCTTTGATTACAGGTTATATTTGATGAGAAGAAGCTTGGAAGTTCTTAGAAAGTTTCATTGTATGATTCTTGGAGGAAAATCTAACCAGTTATCGCATGTTTCTTCTCCATTATTAAGCAAACCAGGGGAGTACTAGTTTCTTTTCCTTGTTTTCTTATCCCTTTATTCGTTTTTACGGGTACTTCTATAGAACATTGGGGACAATGTTCAACTTAAGTGTAGGGGGAATAAGCCTTAGAAACTATTCATGCATCTGTCATTTGCTTTGATCCTTAAAATGATGGGTATTATATTGAAACATAGCATAAAAAGGTAATTTTGACCCAAATTTTTTTATGACACATATTGACAAAAACCGAGTATTAATAGCGTCTCATAGATATGAATGTATATGACTAGCACAAAAACCCTCAGAATTCCACCCCAAAAATATGAGGTTCTCCTTTAGATCGATAGGAATTCGGGTATCTATTATTGATACACAAGATAGTTTATACCTTTAGCCTTCTTGAGTTAAGCAGTAAGCAGTCATAGGTGTTTATTCCGTCGTTATGGATGTGTACGTGTGGTCTTTGTCACCTTTTCTAGAGCATTAGTATTGGTATTAAATTATATGAGTGTACCGATAGTATATTAAATTCTAAAACTTGTTTTTGTGATGCATTCTGAGACCGCATAGTTAGGGTTAATTAGGAATTTCTTGATAAGAGGCATTAAATTTAACTCATGTTTTAAAAAACCTGTAATTGTTATTATGGACACAAACCGATCATGTAACTAATCCCACACTCTTGCCATTCACAATCATTATTTGTGCAGATACCCTATTACAACCCTCACGAGGCCTATCCTTTTTTTTAACGGTTCTGTAATAATCTGGTGGATTCCAGATTATTAATGAAGAACATTGTTAACCCTTAAACCAATTGTTACATCCAAATCGCCTTAGGCCGATCTTCGTATGTACTCACCCTTTGGTCATTATTGTTTTAACACCCAAGTTAATTATTTGAATACAATACTGTTTATAAATCCTTATCCTTGTAAATATAGTTTTGGGACGATTGAGATTCATGATAGTATTTATTTCACGGAAGAATAGGGAAGAAAAGTTAAGTCAATACCCCCGTATGTTTGTTAGATGATGTCCATGTTATTTTGATCCACCTCAAATCGGGTCATTAGTTAGATTGTAAATATTGAGATATGTAAAAGAGCTCAAGTGTAGGGGTACGTGTTTATAAACCCCGAAGTTATGATGTATTATGTTATTCATAAAAAAAGAAAAGGAAAATAGAAAAGAAAAAGAAAGAGATTGATGTAGAGTTGTGTAGAGTTTGTATATCTTCGTCCGATTCTTGGCTTAGCAACCAAACCAGCGTGTATTCGTATAAATAATTAGCTAACCCTTCCACACCCAAAGTCAACCAAATGTATCCCATCCGTTTTTGTTTCTATTATATGTTATCTTACACCTATACCCCACAACCCTTTAAACGACCTCTTAGATAGTAATTAATAATGCTTTCGCCTAGCGGTGAAGGTTTGATCCTTTACAAAAGCCTAGGTAAATTTATATGCTAGACAGGTAATGAGTGTTTTAACTTTTTGTTCCCCCATAGTTTTTGTTATAATTTATTTAACACCAAGAGAAAGAGAGAATCCCAAACACTATTGAGGTGCTCAGTATAATACTTTTCGGGCTTTAATCACGAGGTCTAGAAGGTTGTGTTGTAAAATACTTTTAAAGAGTAGGTTAAATGACCCTGATATTGATATTGTCTAGGTAGAAAAGCTCATTTGCTTAAAGACAAGCAAATCCCAAGTGTAGGGGTATTTGATGAAGAGTCATTTTATCCACTTATTTCGTGGGGGACATTTAACCCTTAACTCATGCATTTATTGCCCAAAAATAGTTACTTAATCGTCTCCATTTTAGGTATTTAGCATTTGGAAGGCATTTGGAGAAAATACACGTGACTTGGGCTCAATTGAAGAAGAAACGGACAAGACTACGGACCTACACCAACATTTCTCAAGTTATGTTCTTAGAGGCTAGAGACGGCGTCACAAGATGCACGTGGCGCCTGTCACAATTCATCCCATGACGGTGTCACAAGAAAGCATGACAGCGTCAGCTCGCATGACCCAGCCTAAGATCTAGAATATTCTAACTTCACGACGGCGTCACGATTAAAATGTGACGCTGTCACATCGATTTTTCTATATATACAAATCCGAAATTAGGGTTTTATTTGTGTAACTTTAGAGTAAAAAAGGGTACAAACCTAGATTAATTAGCAGCTTATTAGACGATTTTAGGGCTCAAAGCCCTATGTATCGACCTTCAATTCATGTTTTAATCAGTAAGATATCTTAATGCATTCAATATTTCTTGTTTGTATCGAAATCTAATTGATCTTAAGCTTAATCTATTAATAATGCTTGGCTAAACTCTCTATATATTCATTTACGACTGTATAAAACCTATAATGTAGATCTTAGTGGTGTTGCTTCTTGTGATGAATAGCAAGTAGCTTTATAAAACCAGCTTTTAATCTGTATGTTTGTTGATATTCTAGGGAAAACATGATTTGTAGAAAGGATACCACGGTAACAGTCTTCATACTCCTTGGCTCCTTAATATGGTTGCTCCACTTTTAATATATTCAAATATTTTAATATACTCTTAGGAGGTCCGAGTAATAGTCTTCATACTGACCTACTATTGTGTTTGCTCAACGGAATATAAAAAAGAACGATGGGTTTTCGTGTAATCTGTTCATAGAACTTAGGAAATAATTACATTTATCACACAAGAGTGACAAAGCACAACACTAGGAGAAGCAATCTAGGGGAGTAATACAGATTAAATGAATACAATTTTTTACTAGATAGTTATCACCATTAGAGTATTTATTATTTAGTTTAAACAAAGCTAAAACCAACCAAGTACCTCTCAAAAACATATGATTTTACTGCTTCTTATAAATATAAAAATACAAAAAATAATATTCTCTCAACCCCTAGAATCTTTTAGACTTGATCAAACCTTAACAAACCTATCCCCCTAAGAACGATAACAACCCTCAGTCTTGTCTATTACTTACTACTACAAACGGTTAGGTAACTCTGCTAGTGAGTTGTAAAAAAATCTGTGTAGAAGTCCCTTACGACAACCGCAACAATTGATGATGATAGAAGATTTACAATAATCAGTTTAGCATAACATAACATCAAACCTATACCTAGTTCATTCTTTGAACATCAAACATCAAGGCCAAGTATAAAAAAAAACAATAAATTGGCGATTTTTAAATTAATATATTTAAATATATTAAAAGAAGAAATCCAAAAGTTAGAATGACCTCATCATCTTTCTCTCACCTACTTTTGTAGTTGAATAGACGGCTGTTCACTGTTCTAGGTGTCAGAAGCATGCTGTGCTGACTTTCATTAAATACAAAGTTTAGCACACATGTTGAAAACAAACCCTAAACATTCCCATAACTTTAAAACCTCAAATGTACAGTTACAATTTCTCAAAGAAAAAATTATAACTTCATCAATCATATAAATCACAACAAACCTTTCAACAACTCACTCTCACAAATTCATCAAGAACAAACAAAACACACACCTCATGTTTTAAACCTGTAATTGTTATGATGGTCACACCGATCATATAACTATCCCACACCCTTGCCATGCACTCATTATTAGTGCAGGATACCCCTAGTACAACCCTCAAAGCCTATCATTTTTCACGGTTCTTGTAATTTTCTGTTTAAGCCAGACTATTAATGAAGAGCATTATCACCCTTAAACCAATCGTTACACCCAAATCGCCTTAGCACACCTTGTATGTACTCATTTTTAGTACATTATTGTTTTAACCCAAGTTAATTATTGAGTACACGGTTGCTAAGTCCTTATTGTTGGATCCTTTACTGAATAGATCTTGAACCTTTAGCTTGCAAAGGGTTTGCTACTTTAGATAAATCCAAAGCAACAATAATGAAACACTGATTTAACACTATTGATTATGCGGAAACTAATCAATAATGCTAAGAAGAACAGTATTAAGTAACACAAGAGATCTTCTATCAAACTCACACTTTTATATAATAACTTGAATCGTACTAGGTTACAAGCTATTACTGCTAATTAATCTCTATTGATCTATGTTGATCTATATCAACTAACTATGACTAGGGTTCCTTTTATACACCAAGGAAACCCTAATGGGCTTTACAAAACGCGTATAGAGATCATGCATATCCTTTCCTAAGATATCTCATGCATATCTCTAACTCTAACTAACTTCTGCATAAGCAGACTTAACTATTACATAACCAGTACTAACTTATAATGAACTACCAGTACTAACTATGCTAACTCTTCTACCAGTACTAACAAGTGTACTGGCAGAACTAACTATATAACAAACATAATTAAGTCTTGTATACATAATTCCTAACAAAACGCATGATCAACCTACTAATTAATCCCAAATCAAGATTTTTAGTTCATACATAATTAATTACAGAGATTTAGAAACCCTAATCTTTCCATCAATTTAAACTTACCTAATTTAAATAAATTTAATAGAACAAGTTTAAGGATCATACAAAAACCTTTAAACGCAAAGCTTGTTTGGTTGAGGAGGTGGACAAAAGCTTGTGATTTAATAAGATGACACGTCTTCAGATTATGGTGAATGAATCCCATCTTGGTGTTCGTGAGAAGCATAATTTTGTTAGTGAGATTAATTTAGGGGCACTAGGTTAGGTTTCGGTCCACATGGTATTTGGTTTGTGGTTGTTTTTTGGGTTTAGCCTTTTGTTGGTTTTTGTTTGTGTTGTTTGACATTGAATGAATGTGAATTTAATGTGGAATTTAAGGTTTCCAAACGTTGTTTATTGTTTGTTATGCAGCTGACCAACTTGTTTTGGTATATTATGTTTGATAACAAGTAGTTCTTAAACAATGTGATTGGTAACAAAGAAGATTTAACAGTAGTTGTAAATGAAATCATATACTACTTGATACATTAAAATTCATACATGTCACTAATACAAACTATCAAAATCAACTCAAACATACTATGTTGCTGCTACATCCAAACGAACCATATTCACCAACCATAACCTCATGACTACATTTCCTTAACAATGAATCCAGAATAGGTGATTTCACAACATTATCATCTCTTATTTAAATGACCTATAGGACCAAATGATAAAGGGCATCATCATGAAGGTTATTGCTATCTAAAAACTCCTTGGATGTGACACTCGCCTTAATAATATATTTCCTATGACTAAAATGCCAGGCACGCAAATTACTTCATCATTCAAAATTATACAATACCAAATAAAACTAAAACATGCTTTATACAGACCCTAAATACCTAACTGAGTCATTCTAACATAAAATTCAGACTAACATGCTACAAAGACGGATAATCACACACTTGCAAAAGACGAAATGAACTCATAAACGTTATGATCAGCTGCAAAAGGCGGAATGAAGTCATCAAGGACGTCATCATCAAGTTGATTAGATCTAATATCATATATCTCATGGAGGGTCTTTGATATTAGGTTGTATTCTACTACCTTTCCAGATAAGTTGATCCCCAAAAATGAATCTTTTTCCTTTTCTCCCAAAACAATATGCCAAACAGTGGACCAAATTGACCATCCTTTGGGAATTGGATTCATACAGTCATCAATATTAACATTGTACCTAACCGACCACACGGAACACCCTTTCCTCATCTCGTAAATAGTAAAATCTTTGGAACCAATATAATCTCTAAGAACAACAATTAAACGACTACGTGACTCAAACAATCTCCTTTTAGATGAAACATTTGAGGCATTTGAAAGGTTATAAACAGAGGAAGATTATTTCCTAAAGGCTCGAAGAAGTTCCTTCCTCGCTGCAAGCCTTGATGGATTTGTATGGTTGTTTATATTGGATGGTCATGATCTTCAATATTTAACTTGTAATGCTTTTAGTGCTTTCTTCAGTTTCCTTGCCATGGAATGCCGTCATTCCAACTTGTTTTGTAGTTACGTATCGGAGGTAAATACGGTTCTTCTTGAGTTTTTGAAGTTTATAAAACTTCAAGTCTTAAAGAAACTGATTGGTGTGTTGATCTACTTAGCTATTTGAATAATAAGTAGAGAGAGAGAGAGAGAGAGAGAGAGATCATGATATATATTGGTTCAGGATGGGGGGTTTATACCATCCGTACGTCTAGTTGCAAATCCACGACATCGATACTATTACTCTAGTATAATCCTTATGGTAACTATAAACCGTATTACAACTTGCTCCTAGATATGCAATAAGATCGACGCTCACTAAGAGAGCTACTCACATACGGTATTCACCCTCAGAATCCACCTCTTAATAACCGATGTTCGACTTATTCATTATAGATCACTAAGATCAACTTGGACCACTAAAAACTTCCGTGGAAGCTTACCAAAACCTCAACTAGATATAATGATTGGCTTGGAGCTTACCAAAACCCCAACTAGATCCCCAATGATCTAAGCTTGATCTCTCGGATACAAGACTTCACTTACAACCAAATTAAATAAAAATTTGATTGTTCAAATCAAGTCCTAACCTAACCTAGAGTCTTGATTCTAATAGAAAGGGTATAAGAAAGAAGACCATCGACTAATAGCACACAAGTATGGATTAGGTACTTGTGTATCTCTCTTGCGGAGATGTGTTCTTCAATAGAATGATAGATTGAGAAGTTAAGAACACAAGAGGTGTTAGTCTTAAATGATGTGAGAAGAGAAAAGAGAGGAAAGAAAGAATAGAAAGAGGTGAGGAATACAAGATCCAAGGATTGGTATTTATAGGCCAATAACCCAAATTAGTAAAAACCAATTCGAGTGTGGCGTGTTGCCCACGCATCAGCGCGTGACCAACACGTCAGATAACCGACATTGTTTCTTCGGGTTTTTGGCATTTTAAATACCCGTTTGTTAAACCCTCAATCACGCTTTGACCTTTCCACTATTCTTGCACTCAAGGTCAACCAACTCAAATAGTAATTTGATAAAAATGTTTGTAACTTATTAAAGAGAAGATTTGGGGATGTTTGTCCAACTTCAAAGAGATAGGAAAGAACCATTAGACAAAGGGTATGTTTGGGTATTCCTTACATGTATTTAGCTTAGTTAGAAACTAACCATGGTTAAGTGGATGAGTTGGCATAAGTAGGAAAGAAAGAATATGCTAAAGGAATAAATAATATGCTAAAATATTATTCCTTTGCTTGGAGAGGAAGTGTGGATGTTAAGAGGGATAATTTGAATTTCAAATTCAAATATCACATGTGGGATAAATGTGAGATGAAATGAGTTGTCATGATGTGATGGTTTGGAGCCTAAGGTTTCAAATTCAAATTTCAAATTTGAATCTAAGGATAAGGGTGTGAGTTGGAATGAGGTGGATATGAGTTGGATTAGATGTAATGTTGTGTGATAGAAGGGAGCCTATCATTTGAAATTCAAAATTCAGATGTTAAGAAGGGTAGAAGTGTGTAGGAGAAGTTTGGTGAGTGTGTGAGGATTTGAATTTTAAATGTAGAAGTGTGTATAAGAGAAGAGTATGTGAGAAGTTTTGAGTGTGTGTGTAGTCTAAAATTCAAATGGGAGTGTATGTGAGTGAGGAGATGAATAAGAGAATGAATAGGGATTGTGTAGTAGAAAATGTTGAGAAGTGATGTATAGGAGCCTATGTTGGAATATTGGGAGATAAGAAGTACAACAAGATACAATGTGTAAGGGAATGTGAGTTTCCATGTAGGAGGATAAGATTTAGAGAAGGTTTAAGGTATATTGTTGTGAGGAAGATAGGAATAATTAAATGATTTATTATGGGATTAATCATATTGCCATTAAGGAAGAAAATACTTGGGCAATGATGATTACTAGATGATTTAGGAAATGAGAAGGAATGCTTAGATTGTGCGGAGAGCTAAGAATAATAATTTGATTTGGGAAGAAGGAATTAACAAATGATTAGAGAGTGTTTAAGTGAGAGAATGATACTGCTATCACTGGTTATTTCAGTCTCTGAGTAGTTCACAACATTTGACTGTTCAGAAGACGACATCGCCTGCACAGCTTGATTAATCATATTATTATTCATATTATCATGATTGTGTACCTCAGCAAGAGCATCTGAACCATAATGAGATAAATTCGCCATGAGAGCAACTTTGGCAGTGTTGAGTTCATCACAATCAGAGTCATATGCATCCAAATCATCAGCTTGATAAGCAGCATTGTGAGTAATGACAGTTTGTGTGGCTTGACCTTCTGGAATTCCTGGATCTGCCAAAAATGCAAGTTCCTCCTCATGTAGAATTTGACCACTTGCTTGAGCTTGTACCAATAACACTTTATCCTTAAACCATGTATCATCTTGTTTCCTCTTAGGTTTAGTGCACTGTTTGGACATGTGGCCTTCCCCTTTGCAGTTGTAACAGATAACAGTCCTTTGTTTCCTAGAATTGCTTCCACTTGCTCCTGGAGTGTATGTCCTTGTAGTACCCGCAGCTAAAGACGTTTGTCTCCCCTGAATTGGTTGTACGGTCACTCTTCCATTATTAATGGTAGCTTGTTGCCTAGGGTTTGACGAATTCCTCAGCTGATTATTGGTAGTGGGGTAGCGAGAAGTGACAACAGCAGTCAAGAAAGACATCATGTGATTGATGGCATCAATGGGATCATCAGTTATAATAGTTGAGTATAAGTTCAATAGTGGGTTACGTTGTTATACACCCATAGTTTGTAATAATTGTAATTGCATTTACAATTATCATGGAAATAATCGAATACAAGTTATCATAGGTGGTAATAATTGCAACACATACAATTATCATAGAAAACAATATTATTGCCCTAAGCTCATGATATCAATACGTTAACATGGAAATCACCGTAGTGACATTGGTTGAGGAACAAATGTCCTCGTGGAAAGGTAACTTGCCAAAGTTACCCATTATAATCAAATATAGTGCTATTGGTACCAGAAAGTATAGGTACACCAACGGGAGTCGTCACACCCCGATAGATCTATCCACAATATTCGCGTTCACTCGCAAGTGACTAATGGTTCATGATTAAGAAATATTGGCAGTGGAAGGTACTTAGGCAATAATATATCTGGCATACAGTTGGAAAAACACTTGCATTCATGGTTTAAGCATGTATCCCCCTCGCGGGTTTATAAAGTATTCAAAAGATTTAAAATGCGAGGCTATGAACTCACCTTAACAGGGAAATCTGATTGATGGCAAAAGTATATGAAATGAAAGTAACGGCCTCGTCACGTAACCTGAGGGTAATATGTCAAGTCTTAGTGTGATTGCTTATGTTTTCAAAACTTTATAAAGTTTAACATACATCTTACTTTGATTTATTAATTTATAGAAATATTGTATCACTGTTCGGGCTATCATAATTCAGAGGTCATGTAGTAAACGTTTGAGGAGCCAGGACACTTTAAATCGTAAATCCAGCAAACTCGTCAAAACGTATATCCAAATGAAACCCCTCACATGAAATTCCCTAGTAACGTGATACGATAAGATTTTAAGTTTCTTCAAAAGCTAGTCGATGATAAGTTACGTTAAATATATAACGTAATTGTTTTATAATGCGTCGATCGATGATTAATAATAATAAATGTGTCTGGTTTTAATAAAATTAAGTCTTATAATATTAATATTTTTATAACTAATATAAAAATATTTCATTTTATACCTTTAAGAATGCAAAAATGGCAATATATACCCTTGGTTTATAAACTTTTACAAGTTTAGTCCTTTATATAATAAGTATATATATATTAAACCTTTAACTTTGAAACTTGGCAAGATAGGTCCTTATAGTTATAACTTTAGGAATATGACATTTTCAGCCCCTCTAGTTATAATTTCCAAAATATTTATAATATATACCCCTTGCATGGGATTTATTTGAAAAACAAGTCCAAAAACCATAATAATGATATTTTTGAAATCCAAGAGAGTTTTGTAGCTTATGGATTATTAGAATAAGCTAAAATAAGTAGAGTTTACGACCTTATAGCTTATAAAAAGGGCTTGTGATTGAAAAAAAATCAAAACGGGTACGTTTTAGGGTTTTAAAACAATTCGAATGGGTTTGATGTTCAAGGCTCTTAACAAAGAGTTCCTTCATGATCTAATAGAGTTTATGAACAACCTAAAACAATATCAAATCTTATAGGACGAGTATAAAAAGCTTACAACTTGAAATGGGTCGAAATGGAGGTTTTTTGTTCGTGTAGCTTGGAGATGAGTTCTATGGCTTCTTCCTTGGAATCCTTGGTTTCTAAACACACCTTGGGACTTCTATACTTCCGCTAGTGCAAGGCTAGAGCAAAGTTTTGAGGTGGAGAAGTGTTTTTGGAATGAATTAAAGTGTGTGTTTTGGTTCGACTATTTATAGGCAAGAACTAACTTGGTGCCCAAGTTCTAGCTTGATGTGGTGGATTAGTTATAGATTAGTGATTCATGGTAGCTACTAGGGTGACTAAGGAAGGCTAGGTAGTGACTATTGTGAGCTAGAGTGATAGCATAGCAAGGTGGAAGGAGATGGAGAAGTTAGGGTGATGACTAGGGGTTTTGGAGACTTGGTGGCCAAGTTGGGTGACAAGGTGGTGATGGAGGTGCTTGTAAGGTGCTGGAGTGATGGTGATGTGGTGGTGAGGTCATGGTGATGAAGGTGGTGGTGAGTCATTGGTTGTGTAATTCAAATTTATATACCAATAGTAATAATCCCGTGAAAATTCTTTCCAAAATACTTCTCAAACAAGAGAAATATAAGGTAAAAATCTCACTAAAGAAAGTGTTAGGTTAGGGGAGGATTTAGATCAAGGTTTAGTGTTAAGCTGTTGGGTTTCGATTTATGTTTTAGTTTTGGTTTCGTATAGACAAAACTAGGGTTTTAGATTTAGGGTTTAGATCGATTAGGGTTAGGGTTTAGGGCTAAATATCATGCATTGTGATGCTAGTATGTTATGCTAAAGGAATGGTATGAAATTCGTTTAAATTTTGGAGGGAAAATACCCTTTTTGAATTCATGCATTAACGAATTATACCTTGTGCTTTGCATGACTTGTACCATGGTTTTGGAGGGAAAGTATATTCAAATTTTATGCATTGATTGCTTGTACACTTATTTTGAATGTATATGTTACATAAAGTTAGGGTTTTGATTTAAACGTTCACGGATAAAGTTCATTTGGTAATATCGTTGTGAAAACTACGTTAAATAGATAACGTACATGATATATGAATCAATTAGAATAGATGACTGACATATTAAGACGTTCACTTGATATAAACATAGATAGAGAAGGCATGGTATTGTGTGAAGCTCGTTACTTTATTATGTAAAACTACATCCATTAAAGGAATATAAGCGAAAATTCCCTGAAAAAGGTTTTATAATATAATGAATGGATAATTACAGTGGCATCTCATATTAATAATTGGAGAATTACATTGAAGAAAATTATAGGTTGGTTATATATTTTCACCAAGATAGCCAGTTGACTTACATCTTCTGAAGCCTGTTAAAATAGAGTCAAGAGACTCCGTGCATGGGAGCACTAAAGTTCTACATACATTGGTTCATAAGAGTCTTCTGAGATCTTCTGTGGCTTCATTACCACCAAATTCTTGGTTGTATAGCAGCAAAAAAGTCTTAGCATCCTTGACTGATTAAATTCATTAATTGTTCATTAAAGGACATTGGGGGGGGTGGGGGGGGGGGGGGGGGGGGGGGGGGTCATTTGGAAGTGCCATTAGCAACATACTTCTTGCCTTCACATCATTCTTCTTTTGAGTCTTTTCATCAGCAGTTACAAGACCTAGTATTAATGTAGTTGATGAACCATCATCGTTTGTTGTTGTTTGAGCTACTAGTTTGAATGAGTTTCCATTCTCTATGACATCCCATAGAGCATAGTCTTGTACTTAAAAGTATTGCTTAATTCTTAGCTTCCACATATCATATTCACCCTGTTTGAGAAGGGGAAACTTTGCATTAGTATTGGTTTAGGCAGTTTCTAGATCCATCTCTTCCTTATGAGTAAAGAGATCTTCTTGTTAGTTTCTTCTAGATCAAAGTTTCATAACACAAGCTCTGATACCACTTGTTGATCCCAACTCAGATCTTGCTAACCTTGTAAAAGGCTTAGTTGTATTGAATAGATTTAAGACAACTATGCTAAAAACTTTTTAATACTAAAGAGTATGCGGAATCTCCTCTTTAATACTTAGAAGAATATCAATGTAACAGTGATTTGTATGAACAATGCAGTAAATTGTATGAACAATGATATAATCAAAAAGCTCCAATATTATTATAATGAATAATACGAGTACCCTGTCTAGTACTAGGGTTTACAACCTTGAAGCTATGAATATGTCTATGAATGGAGGTGATTCATTTTGGAAGGTAGATGATGATTTTGGAGTGGATGTCTTGCGCTTCTAAACTTGTCTTACTGACATTCTTGGTTTTCTAGAGAAGTTGGAATGGTGGTTTGAGCAAGACATTGATGATGAAGGAGAGGAGGATGAAGAAGATGAAGGTGGTGGTGAAGTATGAGAATTGGGTGATTTAAATAACGAGAAAGATATGATAGAATGGCAAAGCATGGTTTGGAAAGAAGAAGATGCAAAAGATGGTTTAGCTACATATGGAAGTTTTAGCTTGAGGCTATAGGTAGAAGGGTTAAAGATACAGAAAAAGAGGCAAACTTAAAAGTTTTGTTCCCCCTGTCAGTGGTCCCATATCGTCAGGCGGTCCCAAATATATCGTGGGGCCGCCGGGTATTTATGGGGGCCGTTTTCTAGAAAAATGAGATTTTTTTGTTTTTCCCTTTCTTAAGTCTAATGACTTCAGCATCTACCAAATTTAAGAATCAACTAATTTAAGCAATAATATATGGTCCTAAACTAACATACAAATCATTAGCAAATAATAGTATTATACGCATGTCACATTCATAAAGTGTTGATAGAATGATAACTTTGAAAGAATCATCCAAGTCAAATGTAATTATCATTTGCCATTCCTAGTCATAATGTATTAGATAATAAAAATAATAATAATAATCTCTAATAGTTATGCCAACTCGTTCACTTCCATTTTCCACTCATCATGTCTTTGAGAACTTGTCCAATTGACCTTAACCCTTCCCGATGAGCATCTCATTGTTGAGTTTGAATATTTATAGTTTCATAAAGATAGGTGTTCAAGTTATGACTTTCATGAGGAGGGTTTTGACGGACTCTAGGGACAACATTTGACGAGGAAGAGACGTTTTAAGAAGGAGAGGAAGAGTTGGAATGAAATGATTCTTCATCATTCACATCAATGGTGTCATCCAACGGACGAGACGAGAATGGATGATTTAAAGTGGTGGAAGAGGAGCTAGTATTTGATTTACAAGGTCTTTTCTTTCCATTATCCGATCGCGTTTTTCTCTCATAATGAGGAGCGAGGGGATGCATGACTCGATCCATGTGTGAGGTAGTGATCAATTGCTAACTTAGGAAAGACGAACACAACATGTTTGAACAATCTAGTCAAAATCATTCCATAAGGTAAGAGTTCCTTAGGTTTGTTTCGAGTCTTTTCCATTCTTTTAAGAATGAAAAATGCTAGATTGTATGGATTGGAGGTTTCAATGCAATAAAGCATTTAACAAAGACACACGAAGACATGATCCTTATGACCTCCTAAACAATTGGCGTTTTCACGAATGATATCAACCCATGGTTTCATATGCGGTTGAATTTTGCGAGTTAGGATTTCGTTTTTATCAACGACAATAGTTTTCTTGTTTTTAGTATGAGTGACTTGACCTTGCCGAGGAATTTGAATAAGAGACTTGACGACATTTGGAGAAAGAGGAGTGGTTTTATAACGACATTTACTCGGAACACTTATTGACAAGTAGTCGAGTGACCACATATCGGTGTGTGACACTTGACCTTTGAACGGTATTTTTAAGATTTGACCGAATTCCTCGAGAGTGAGAGAGAATGACTTACTTTGTATAGCAAAGTTGACCACAAAATAACCCATGGAGTTATAATCAAAAGTTAGTTGACTATAGAACTCAAGAACAAAGCGAGGAACAATTTGTTCGTTTATGTTTAACAAACAATCAAAACCAATTGATTTAAACTTAGCACGGATATGACGCATGTTTTCAAAATTTTGACTTACAACCCTACCCTCATGAAAGTACCATTTTTCAAGACTTGCAATTGTGTTTTGTAAGGGTTGATTAAATTCATTTGATATGAGAGGAATGTAGGTTTGGGTCTTTTGATGTTCTAGTACGGTAATTCAAGGCATTGTCACCTAAAATAAAACAACCAAAATCATATTTTAATTTTTTTTATACTTGTATTGATATTTTAAGTTCGTGCCTAGTGTGTGCCTATATGCGACAAATTTGGAGTAACAATTAAATCGACCTAAAATTAAAATCCTAAAAGTTAATCCAAACGCTCCTTAGTTTGATTTTGCTCATCCAAACATGTCGAAAAACACATATGAATTATGTATCTCGGCCTTTGTTCATGAGATCATTATGCATGTGTTTAAAAATGTTTTTAGGTTGTATTAACAATACATAACAACAATTTTATTTGCTTCCTAACGTGAGTGATTTGAAAATAAAATTAGGGTTTTGGTTCAAAATCAATTTTTCGACAAACTCACTAATGTATGCATATCCTATGTCTACGGAAAGCGTATTAGGTATATATTGTAACCTAGTAGTCCTAATTGTACAAAATTAAAAGAGAAATGGAAAATCCCCAATTTCAATTTTTAGTTTCATCATGAACCCTAGACTCAAATTGAAAGAAAATAGATGAAATGACTTACAATTGATGATCTTTATGGTGTTAGGAATGATTGTAGGTGTTGTTTTGATCTTCAATTAGTGTTTTAATGGTTGATTTTAAGTTTTGGGTTGTTTTCGTCGTTGCAGCAGAGAAGGGGTGTGTTTGGTTTTGTGTTTAGAATTTTTTTGACAAAGTGTATATATTTAGTGTCTGCTAATGGCGGTCCCATATCGATAAGAGGGCCGCCTAAAAATACTTTGGGGCCGCCTGGGATATGGGGGCCTCCCCCAACGAGGGATTTTAGACTTAGTTTTGATGAACATTTTAAAAAGAGGAGTTACGTTTTAACTTGCATTTCACAAATTAAAAGTACTTAAAGTGCTTCGGATGAAGTATTTTAAGTTGTCACAACACAGAATAGAACAAGGACTAGAATTGAGACAGAAGAAAGAGAAGCGGACTAATACGATTTATGGAATGTGTTCCATCATTCCTAAACCAAGATGTAGATAGTTAAACGATTCACGTTTAAGGGGTTTCGTAAGAATATCGGCGATGTTGTCGATGGACGGCACTTTTTTAATTGAGATATGTCCTTTTTGGACATTATCACGAAGAAAGTGGTGATGAATTTCGATGTGTTTGGTTCGAGAATGTTGCACTGGGTTTTTGCTAAGATCAATCGCGCCTTTATTGTCGCACATGATCGGGACATTATCGAGTCGAACGTCGTAGTCGATAAGAGCTTGTTTCATCCATAGTACTTGTTGACATTCCTTTCCGACGCTTATGTATTCGACTTCGGTAGTGGATATAGCAAGAGCGGTTTATTTCTTCGAGAACCAAGATGTCAAACAACATCCCACGAAAGTATAAATACCGCTAGTGCTCTTTCGGTCCACATAATCTCCGCATGATCATAGTCGGCATATACTATGGTTTCTATGCCGGCCCCCTTAGGATACCATAATCCTAAGGCTTAACCGCTTCAAGGTGAGAGGTTTTGGGAGCCTCTTAGAAGCGAGCACAGAGGC